>CM055267.1:16219697-16395876 GCA_029237695.1 Conchocele bisecta | reverse complement strand
ACCATAATAATCTTTAGAATCACAATAGTCATAACCCACGATCAAAGAGGAGGCAAGCAATGACTAACTGTCTTATCGGGACAAGACCTACATAGTTATCTTGCAGCAAGCGTCGATAAAACATGGCGCCAAAAATAATAACTGAAGCACGTTATCCCGGGAATTACCTATACACTTTGAATACTTTGCGTAACGCTAATCTACGATGCGCAATGAAGAAACATGTTTAAACGTGTTTACAAGGTGTTGATATATACTGGAAAACTATACAATTACTCGTGAAAACTTTCAGAGCTTCACGAAACACCAGTAAACATAGCCTTTATTATACAAAAAAGGGCGCGAAATGTGCATAAACTCGGCACTTTCCGTGCCACTCGTGCCAGTTAATGTCAATACATAGTTACATTACTTACTAATGGAATATACACACTGATCTATAACACGAACCAATGCGCATGCTGAGTAGAATCTAACGTGAAACCCCGTTTTCAATGTAAAATTCCGTTCAGCCAACATAACTGACACACGTTATTCGCAAAGGGAAATAATTATGCATGACCTGCAAACATATCTCTAACAAGTTATCCCGAACATAATTGAAATCAGTTACACCCCTGACTGTTAATCTCTTCAATACTTCAACACTTCATTCATTGGTATGTGTGCCACACCTGCCTTTTCATAATTTATATGACCTTCGCCTTTTCACCTTCACCAGGTTACTTAAATGACTTAACAATTTTGGTTAACCAGTTCGTCACAGTTTCTCAAAATGGCCATATCATCTACATAAGTTGCTTAAGCGCTTCAATACTTCAACAACTTCATTTCATTGGGTATGTTGCCACCCACCTGCCTTTTCCAGTAATTTTATATGGACCTTCCGCCTTTTCACCTTCACCAGGTTACTTAAATCACTTAACCACTTTGTCACAGTTTCTCAAATATGCTGCAGGTGGTATCCGCGTTCGACAGACGCAGTTCTTGTTTATATGACCTTCGCCTTTTGACTTTCACCAGGTTACTTAAATGACTTAACCACTTTGTCACAGTTTCTCAAATTGTACTGCAGGTGGCATCCGCGTTCGACAGACGCATTTCTTGTTTTTTCAATATGGCCGCCGGTGGCCATCTTGGAATTGAGATACAGCTATTATATTTGATATTCATTTCTCTATGACTGTTAGAAGTTAGCATACAACACTAGAAATGGGAATCATAAGTATAATTAAAATTTAACTCAACTTATATATCGTCGGCCATAATTTCAATATGGCCGCCTACAGCCATCTTGAATATGAGATAGAGCGTGTGTCTTTGGATAAAAAACTTTCAATGGTCCTTGGAACTTCCATGCCAAAGGGGACCTTTGCATCATGATGTGAAGTCAAACCCATATTTGTTGCACTTAACAAGCCTACTATTTACCAGAAAGGGTCCCAGCTGTGAAAAGCGTTTCGCTGCCCAAATTGGGAGTGTTTGGCTTTGCAACAGTCAACATAGCAGAGCGCCTTCAGTTCACTTGGACATAATTCATCGCCAATATTTGAGCATTGCGTTCACTGGACAAAAGTGGATTAGGACAGGGAACCGTTGGTCGCACGCTTAGCTCAGCAAACTGTCTGGTTTAGCTACTGTGCGTAGAAGAGCATTGCGTTTGCCGCGCCCCTACAGTGTTCATACTGTGAGTTGTGCCCGGCACTGTGCTGAAACACTTCGCTGATGCGTACGCCACTATACGCCCAGCTATATCGCCGAACGCTCTCCATTTCAGCTGAGCAATTGTTGCAACTGGTCACACGCATCTCGACTTTGGTTAGATAAGCATTGCGTTTGTCAAACCTTGTTGAATGTTGAGGACAGGAGCTGTGCTAAGCAGTGTAAAACCTTCTTCCCAACCCCAATCGCACAGATAGTCAGCTGGAGCCGCGCTCGGCGATAGGCTGAGCCCTTCGTGTGTATATAGCTCAGAGACGAGCTGTATTCTCAGCGTATAGGCTGAGATATGGAATTGATGGCTCTACAGAGAAGGGTGTTGAGCTACATGCCTAGCACATAGTCCGAAACTTAATACCGGAGTGCTGTAAGCTCAGCCACGAGCTACACTCCCAACATTTAGACTGATAATTTGTAGTATAATAGTGATAGCTCAGAGACGGGAGGTGAGCTGTTCTCCAAGTACATAGTAGCATAGTACCAGCGTACTGATAGCTCAGGAACGAACTGCATGTAGGCTGGGAGATAGTGTCAACTTATTGATAGACGGGAGACGAGCTATACTCCCAGCATATAGCCCAGCATAGAGTTTAGAAGAGCACAGCTGATCCTTACTTCAGCTCAGCCGCCTTTATATGATATTGTCCAGATATACATTGTCTATGTAGTTGATTATTGTTAAATTCATGTTTTGATTCTCATCGTAAACCAATAATTGTAATAATCATTTCATTTGATCATTGGTAAACCAATCATTGGCGAGGCACGCCCAAGGAAAATTATATATTCTCAGCTGAAGCTGAGACCTTGTAGACCAGTCAGCCTGGTAGTTGTTCAGCAGTTAGTTGTATGGTGTTCAGCGAGAGCTAGCTGGACCTGTGACGGGCTGGCTCAGAGGCAAGAGCCCGAAAATACGCTACAGCTTGTTTGCGCCCAACGAGGGACCGCCAGCTTGGAAATGTATCATTCTGTTCAGCATGCTCGGTAGCATACACCATGCTAGAGCTAGCTGGTCCAACAAGGCAAAATCCGTTACATAACTTTAATGTTACTTAATGGATTGCTTAATTATTTGGACATTTGATACATGTGATCATTCGGTAAACCCTCATGCCGCCATTAATATGACATTTACCTTTTTCATCTTCACATGTTTGCGGAAACACTTGACCATATTGTTTGCGTAAATGTTTGTACAAGTTTCTTCATCATCGTATCACATTAATGTTACTTGATGGATTGCTTCAATGTTTGGACACTTGATGCATGTAAGCATTTGGAACACACTCGTGCCGCCATTAACATTACCTTGATCTTTTTTTACCCTCACATTTTTGCGTAAACACTTGCGTGTGTGTGGTTGTAATACCGAACTTGTTGTAATATACTTGCGGTTGTAAGGTGGATGGTTGCCATCTGCAGATGGAACATTGCAGATCCTGATCAAACTGTGTGTCTCATGTGTGAAATGGGTTTCATGACAAGTACACTCGTGTAGACTGACGTTTGTTAGCTCCCTTGCGCATGTTCGGGTGAGTCCTAACAGTTTGTATTAAAGTGTGAACATTGTGTATATACTGTACATATATAGTATACGTGTAACTGTAATACATTGTGTATATAAGTGTGTGTGTAATATGCGTGTTGTAATATACTTGTGGTTGTAAGGTCAGTATGTGGATATGGAACAGTGCATGTACCTTGTGCATGTTCGGGTGACGCGTAGTAACATCGAAAATAGGGTGACCCGGAACCACGTCTGGTGTGAAGGACCTTCAATATCCGCGAACGGGCAGCAGATAGGGTATGCAACTCGGCTCTGTATAATTCATTAGTACCGACTAACATTCAAGACCTTCACATTCTAAAAACAAATCGACACGTCACACATACCTGTATTAATATGCTAAATAGACATACCAATTAGCCACGCATGCGCAGTCCATTAGGTTAAAGTAGCTCACATGCTACTTATACAGCTACATTTTTGTTATATTCTCTATTTCTACATTTAAAACTATAGTCCGCAGACGATAACTTGCTACTTGTTTACAAACAAACCGGTCATAAACAAAATACAGGATAGGTGACACAGGTACTGTTGAATTCCGATAAAGTGGCAAGGGCAAAGGTCACAGGAGATTCCATATTGAACCGTAATAGGAAAATTAGGTGTGTTATAAATGCAAAACTTGATATTAGCATGACGATGTAGCATGCATGTCACCAATGTTGGCCAGAAATGTATTCAAGTTACGTTCAGGCATATTTTGAATCAAGTTGTCACTGTTGTTTTAACGTATTTGCTGAAAAAGAAAATAGTGAGCACAGGCACACGAATCGTTTATGTATTACACCAACATACGTCAAGTGCTCATTGGAAATGCATGCATGAGCGAGTCAATATTAATCGATAACGATGCACCTGTGTTTCATATCTAATTTTAGAACATACAAGCAGTGTAAAACATACGTGCACCTATATCAACCTGTGACCAATACATACATTTCGTATCTGATACATATAGCGTAGTGGTAACAGTTATTGTTTTGTTTAATTAGTCAACGTTGAGGGTTGTGGGTTCGAAACCATCACTGTGCTATCTTTTTTTATTGAATTGTGTCCCTCACTTTATACTCCCAGATAGATATCTGCCGTCGTTTATACGTTTAGTTTATTAACATTATTTAATGTAACTTACAGAAACATATTTTTTGTAGTGGCTTAAAAAAACTGATAAAGACGTATATTGCATAATGTCATTTGAATCGTCTTAGTTACATCCATATGTATGTCTGGACAAAATGTATATGCGCGTATATGTATAATGTTTTCCTCGCTCTGGGACGGCGGACATACAATGTGTGGGGTATATTTACAGTCAAACATTTCCAGGGGGCGGGAATAAGGAGGCCGAGAACCCCGAGGATGTGTATATTTGACATCCCCAAGAGTCCCCCAACCCCGTACTGTCGTTTCTATAAAATACCTACTGGGGACAATTTTAGAATGTGTCTACATAATTTGTTTCACGTTGTTTGATAGTGAAATATGTATTTAGTAAATGAATTGTGAACACCGTATGCCTTGATTTGACTGGGTGATGTGCATCCTGATCTGTGACGCTGTAAACCAGTGCACACGTCACAAGTACCTTTTTGTCAAACTATATCTAAAACATTTTCTTTTAAAAGTGAGAAAACGTTGAATCTGTTATATGAATAAAAAACAAATAAAAAAAATTGTCCGAGGCTCGAACTCGCACAAAAGGAACGCAGGTCGAATGCATTTACCGAGTGCTCTACCACCTGAGCTGTGCAGACAATAATGCTAATACTTGCGGACGACTGGGCAATCAAAATGAATCAACTATCGAAACGTTTTACGTTTACAAGTATTGCATTTATTGTGGTTTTCAATCGCCTGTTTCACCAGTCAACCAGTTGGTAATTTAAATTATCTCCTAAGCTATTGGGAGCATGCATTTTCCAGCTCTAAATTGCTCTAGATAAGGCGTCGATTCGGCCACCTAAAATGGCTGCAAACGGCTACATCCTTAGAAAGCTATAATAGACATAGTCCACTGACCCCGTGACGTCACGTGCCCTTGCCAATTTATCGGAAATCAACAGTATAGTCCGCAGTCGATAACTTTCTACTTGTTTACAAACAAACAGGTCATAAATAAAACACAGAATAGGTGAGACAGGTAAATATACCCGTTCCAGTATTCCTTTTCAATATTGATTTTGAGATTTGTCATCAAGTCTTATGTAGTCGAGGGGGTAGAGTGACGGATATAAATGCCGTAGGTAGTGAGTTCGAATCTTAGTTTTTGTATGTGTGTTGCTCATACAAATTACATTAACTAAGCATGAGATAGATTAATTGTAGAACGTTAGTCTCACTTTGAGGAAAACTAATAACTAAATGCACATTTCATATGTGTGTACATGAAGAATCTGGAGTATGTTCTCGCCGATCATGTCACATTGAGGTCATACAGCAATAGTGATAACCCTCTCCGTTTCACTTATTCCCTTCTCCAGCAAGCAGTCATAAAAATAACAGAATGATATCGACAAAAGTAATACGTTTTGTGAGGTTCGAACTCTGAACTATCGACCAGATAAAATTAACAAAAGTTCTGCAAACGTATGGATATTCTCCAGCTTCGATACCACTGAGCCACACTACATGTCTATTTTGGGCACCAATACACACTATTATATTGACATGCATGCACGTGTACTCTATCATGTAGTTATTATACACGAACACGAGGCTATGATATGATAATACATCTGGTCTACCTATATTTGGACTCATCGATTGACATCCAGCAACTTATTATCGTCTGTCATTTATAAATATGCCCGTGTCTGTATTCCATTTTTCAATATTGATTTTGAGGTTTGTCACTAAGTCATATCTAGTCGAGGGCTTTGAGTGACATATATCAACGACGGCGGTAGTGAGTTCGAATCTTAGTTTATCATATTTATATTTATATTTTATTATATACTAGTATTTATTGTTGTATGTGCTGCTCTTACACATTACATTAATTTTTGCATGAGATAGTTTACCTGTATAAAGTTAGTCTCACTTTGAAGAAAACTAATGATAACTAAGCACATTTAATTTGTGACCATCATTTGACATGCCTGCAATACATGGAGAATCTGGGAGTATGCTCTCGGTGATCACTGATGATGTCGTATTGAGGTCATATAGCAAAAGTGATAACCATTGCCGTTTCAACTACTTCCATCTCCAGCAACCACTCATAAAAAGAACACAATAATATCGACAAAAGCAATGTCTGTGAGGTTCGAACCCTCCTCTAGATAAAATTGTTCTGCACAATACTGATAGTGGATATTCTCCCGCTTCGATACCACTGAGACACACTACATTTCTATTTGTAGCACCGATGCACACTAATATAGTGACACGCATGCACGTGCACTCCATCATGCATTTATTATACACGAACACAAGGCTATGATATGATAATATACCTGGTAAACCTATATTTGGACTCATCGATTGACCTCCAGCAACTTATTATCGTCTGTCATTTATACCAAATCGAATTTGTAATGTTTCATTACTGAATTTTACTGAATTAGCACATGTAAACTAAAGAATAAAGCACGCAGTCTGAATTATTTAATTATATACTTACATTATAGTCTATGTTTTGTCCTACTGTCCCATTAAACAATAGTTAACTGAACTGTCACCAGAGGTATCACACCAGTTTAGTGGAAGGATACCTCGTGGCAATTATGGCGACTTGTGAGGCCACATAAAGTTAATTTATTGAATATAATCCGAATTTTGGGGGAAAATAGGGCGGTGTATTTGTCTTTTTTCTTTTCTTTTTATTGTACCCCCCGCAACGAGTTGTGTGTATACTGGAGTCAGGTTGTTCGTCCGTCCGATTCCTTTGTAATATTCCGTAAGCTCATAAACTCTATTGTTGTTTAGGGGCTTTTTCATTGTTCTTCAAACAATGGAAATACCCCATAAACCCAAAATGTTGGAACGTCCGTCCGTCCGTCCGTCTCCGTGCGTGCGTGCGTGCGTGCGTGCGTCCGTCAGTCCGTCCGTCCGTCCGTGCGTCCGTAAACTTAACATCAGAGAAATATTGTTATAACTTCTATTTCATTCACCTAAAATGCTTAATATTTCACACATACATTCCTGTAAGGCTCCACTACTATGCTGTGCCAAATCCACGACCGTCCAATCCCCGCTGATCCCAAGGTCAATGTCAAATACTTAGTATCTTTACAAAACTTAACATCAGAGAAATATTGTTATAACTTCTATTTCCTTCATCTAAAATGCTTAATATTTCACACATGCATTTCTGTAAGGCTCTACTACCATGCTGTGCCAAATCCACGACCGTCTAACCCCCACTGATCCCATGGTCAAGGTCAAATACTTAGTCTCTTTACAAAACTTAACATCAGAGAAATATTGTTATAACTTATATTTCCTTCATCTAAAATGCTTAATATTTCACACATGCATTCTTGTAAGGCTCTACTACCATGCTGTGCCAAATCGACGACCGTCCAATAGCCCGCTGATCCCATGGTCAAGGTCAAATACTTAGTTTCTTTACACAATTTAACATCAGAGAAATATTGTTATAACTTATATTTCCTTCATCTAAAATGCTTAATATTTCATACATGCATTCCTGTAAGGCTCTACTACCATGCTGTGCCAAATCCACTACCGTCCAACCCCCGCTGATCCCAAGGTCAAGTTCAAATACATGGTCTCTTTACAAAACTTAACATCAGAGAAATATGTTATAACTTCATCTAAAATTCTTAATATTTCACGCATGCATTCCTCTAAGGCTCTACTATCATGCTGTGACATATCCCCGCTGATCCCAAGGTCAAGATCACATACTTAGTCTCTTTACAAAACTTAACATCAGAGAAATCTGTTATAACTTCTATTTCCTTGCTCGGATCTGCTTCACATTCACGTTCGTGCCGCCCCCGCTAAGCCCAGAGTCAAGGTCACAAGCCCACACACTTGAACATTTTACATATTTAGGGGTACCTAGGTCCACGCGGGGGGTATTCCGTAAGCCTCGCTTACTGACCAATCTAGTTAATAGTGTTAATAAGCAATATGTAATGATTTATCTTCAAATATATTCAAATACAAATAATCTGGCATTACTGTTTAGGGCGGGTGGGGATTATACACAATAAATTAATTTTATATTGCCTGATGATCTCTGAACACAGCCGCCGGACACACAGGTTGAAGTAACGAACCAAGGTATATACATGCATTAAATATATATAAAAGCATCAATAAGTGAGAGAAAAATAAGCTAACATTTTACTCCTTCTTATAATACATTAATGTGTATAGGAAGGAGTAAAGATTTTTGTTAGCTTATTTTCTTTAACTTATTGATTTTTTTGTATAATTAATATATTTATAGACCATGGTCCGTCAGTTCATCCTGTGGTCGGACACGCACCACACCTGACATACCGATGCAGTGTATTGAGGGATCAACTGTTGATTAGATCCAGCCGCTGATTTTTCGGCTCATTCTCTCCCAGGCACAGATAGTAGGATAGTAATGTTGGTTTATTGTCGTCGGTGCGATGGTGTGGGTGTTTGGTCAATACTAGTTGTTGTTTTTCATACACGGTGAAACATTTGAATAGTAAATTGAATCCGTTGATGTAGCTGTGTGCCCGACATCACCATCGCAGATGTCTTCATAGATGTTTAGTTAATATGTCTTTATTATTTGAAAATATAATGGATTGATGGTGAACATCAATTTTAATTGTTAGATTATATAAGTTAGATCGGAAACATTTTCGGGTGTACGAAACCACGTACACTTTCATGTGTTTTCAAATTGATTCACGTAGTACAACAACAATGGCGCATCCCTGAGCTCGCGTGAACTGTCTGACATGTGACAGACATATTTATTGTGTTGCCTTTCATATTTTTCAAACTACAAACGTGTTTCTGACAATTATCAAAACATATGTAAAGTGTGCGAAGCCATGTACACAGACTGTATATGTTTGTTTGTAAATATTCTGTTCTGATTTTGGGATTTTCCTTCTACCCTACACATGGATGGATTATTGTCTAGGGGTTAGAACACCTGACTTCCAATCCGGAAGTGGTGGGTTCAAACCTCGCCTTAGGCATCAAAACTACTTTCATAGTATTTCCATCCCACTGGTCTGTCGGATGAGACTTTAAAATGTGGTCCTGTCTCTATATGACCCTAGCATTTGGTGGGACGTTAAACCCATTCACTTTCACTTTTTTTCTCCCCTACACAGGACATATGGGATTTGACCCTGTTAACCGACATAACATGACTTTAGCTGGTGATAAGCCATTAAACAACATTATATAAATAAATAATACTTATAAATAATCTTGTGGAACACTGTCTCAACGTGTTGAAAGCGCGCCCACTGCAGAGTAAGTATTATTTGCTATTTTACTATTAGGCAACGGATTTTGATGAAATATGGCGTTGCAAACGCGTCCCCATGAACTGTATTTGGTGGTCCCGGGAGTTCGGCGCATACTTATGTCGTTTTTGCTAAGAATCGATTTCCGTGTCAGTAGACACGGACATCGATTATTTGCAAAAAACGACAGAAGTTTGGGCCAAAGTACATAGACTACCAAATTCAGCTTAACAAGACGCGTTTGATGCGCTATATTTCATCAAAATCCGTTACATAACAAGGACAACAAAAATAAAAGAATACGCACTTTGAATCGGAGAGCTTCTGGGAGTTTCAGTACTTGTTGTTGTTGTTGTAACCACGTGATCATACACATTGACTACGGGTATCGTCACTGTTCACAAACAGACAAAAAACTAAAAAAACAAGAAGCAACTAGAAAATGTGTTCATAGAACACGGATTCCCCCACATGCAGCATTGGTAGTTAAAGGGCATCATTATTACGAAGCTAATCCCTTGACTGACCTTGTGGGAAAATATTATTGAAATTGGTGAAGTAGTTATTGAGAAAAGATTAAAAACTTACACGTATTTGCCTTACAAACAAGGTGAACATAAGTCCCCAGTGACCTTGACCTTGGTTGTTCGAGCGTGGGTCGTATGCGAAACAAAGCACCGTCCCTAGACATACAATGTGGGCAAATAGTTTTGGAATTGGTGAAGGAGTTAAGGAGTTATTGAGAAAACCTTAAAAACTTAAACGCATTTGCCTCACAAACAAGGTGAACATAGGTCCCCATTGAACTTGACAGATATTGTGGGCACATATTATTGAAATTTGTAAAGGAGTTAAGGAGTTATTGAAAACTTAAACGCATTTGCTTTACGGACGGATGGACGGACGCACGCACGTATGGACGGACGGACGCACGCACGGACGGATAGGGGTAAAACATAATGCCCCCTCCCAATAAATTGCTGTGGTCATAATAAAAACCAAAACAAATACAGGGACTTAATTCAAATTGCTATACTTTTTTATTAGCTCCGACCTGAGCCGAAGGCTCAACTTACCTATTGTTACCGCTGTCGTCCGTCTGAAAAAAAATGTCAGACATCTTCTTCCTCTTCTGAATCGCAGGCCGTTGTTGACCAAACGTAATGGGGATGATCTATGCGTTACTGTCACACCTCAATTAGACTCGTGACTCAGAAACATCAATGGAGTATTTATTTACAAGATATACACGGTATTTGCACTGTACAACACGTATAAGGGTGTGATAGAGTATAGTTCACTACTTATCACTTATCCGCTCACTATGTGACTCATACAACACTAACCTCCTACCGAACAACTTCCCTTATTACACTGCTACTCAATCTATGTTATTCCTCCGACGCTACCTCTTCCTTTAGTATACCTCCTACGCTACCACCTATTTATATACCCCTCCTCCTATACTACCTCTCCATCCATGATGCTATCTTCAGATACTGCCTGACTATACTCCTCTAGTTACCTCTATACAATTAATGTCAATCAAGCATGCATATAATATGTCATACCATTCAGTAATAATGAACATGAAACACATGCATGCACATATCATATCATATCGCAATTACAATAAATGTGAAATTCCCAAATGACGTTACCAAGTTTGTCACAGTTACAAGTTTGTCACAGTTACTATTTCATCATGTGTCCGATTGCTGCACACTATATATGTATCTCCTAATATGTGACAGTTAGTTTCTGTCTATAGTATGGGACTGTACATAAACACGGTGGTTTATGCTGGCTCCACGCACTGTTGCACACAAATGTCAAGTTGCATAGTTGCTGCACGAACTGTAGCATCGTAACATACCGTAATGACAAGTTACACCAATTACGTTGCATGTATATATCATACAACACTCGCACGTATAACACCAATACCGCTGCACACACTGTAGCAAATGATCAATGGGTTACACAACGTAGCTACACCCACTGTAGCAAATGATCACTGGGTTACACAACGTAGCTACACCCACTGTAGCAAATGATCACTAGGTTACACAACGTAGCTACACCCACTGTAGCAAGTTACACACGGATTACACCATGTATGTTGTAGACCCTGTAGCATATTACTTCTTGGCTACGATTACACCAACTTTGCTACGATTACACCAACTTTGCTACACACACTGTAGCAAAGTATTACTGCTTACACCATATATGTTGTAAACACTGTAGCTTTATCCAACCTGGTTACAGTTACAGAAACTTTGCTACACACACTGTAGCAAGTTACACATGCGGGTTACGCCGCATCTGCTACACACACTGTAGCAAGTTACACATGCGGGTTACGCCGCATCTGCTACACACACTGTAGCAAGTTACACATGCGGGTTACGCCGCATCTGCTACACACACTGTAGCAGGTTACACATGCGGGTTACGCCACATCTGCTACACACACTGTAGCAAGTTACACTGGAGCACGATTCTGCCTCATCTACACATAGCCTTCCGTCACTGGTCTACTCTAGGCAAGAATGCTGCGCATACACCCGTCGCTACGTCTCGGGTGGACACTGCAATACAAAGTACAGCTACATTTGCAACTTGCTATACATTACTTGCATATTAATAGCTGGTACAGCCTTTACAAATACAATCCAGTCAGTTTGCTGACAAAAGTGATGCACACATTTATGCAGCCGATGAAGTGCCAATTTAGAAAATAAAAACTGCTCCAGATTCAACTATTGTGTCCCTTATCTCTTACATCTACTTCCTAACAACGCTACATGGTACTTACGCCAACCGGGCTGTATAAGACGACATAAATCATGAATATTTGCACAACACACATCCAACTTCACCAAACTTTCCCAGCTGACTGTCCAGAGTATTCACACAAATTTCTCACCTACGGACATTTACTCACCCTACCTATCTACAACTAAGCCTGGCCATTGTGATATAATTACACCCAAAGCCTTGACCAGAGTGACCATTCCAAATACCGTTAATACACACAGGCACTTGGATAATTTACCATTACTATATCCACAGGTACTCGATACCATTACATCAGATCGTGACAGTTACCCATGTTCAGATGTATTAAAATGTACGTCGTCGCATATCCAGATGGCCGCCGTAGAAAAGAAGGTCGAATTCATTAACAATTATATACTTCTCACAAATCGCCAGTGATTGCGAATGATCGATAGTCAATGCTCTTTCAGATTTGCTACAATGATGATTCCGGGATCAACAATGGGCGGGGCCCTGGGGGTGGGGGTTCAAGTAGTGGTCAAATTTCAAATATGGTCATGCTATATATATACATTTTGTATATCAAATCAAAGGTATCGAGGACAAGATCACTCCGCTCTCACTTCGGTGTCACACCGCCAATCACAATTAGTGTAGCGATTAGAAATCACGTTCAGGATTTGCGCGAAAATAATTAATGTATGAAGTATATCTATCAATTCGTGGCTTCATTGCAATTTTTAGTTTAGGGATACTATACCCAATAATGTGTAATAATAAACCAGTTCTAAAATAGGTCAGGTTGCTCGCACCACAATACTGTTTTTTATCAAACATACTAGACGATATATGCCATAACAAAAGGAATGAAAACAGGAGTTGCATAATAACCAGCTGACCTATCAAGCAAAACTAAGTGCGTGACTGAGCGATAGACAGACAGTGTATTTTCTCATATTTCATTCATGTGTATCGAATTGTTTTATTCTTGTTTGTGTGTGTACGCGCACGCATGCGTACGTGCTTCTATATATGACCTTGGCTGTTGCTGAGACATTAAACCCATTCACTTTCATTTTGTTTTCTTACTTTATACTTACAGTTTGTTCATGTAGTACTGCATAGTTCAATTCACTTGAATACTGCAAAACTGCCATGTTTGTCATGTCTGGCAGAGGAGTTAGTGTTCAGTACCTAGACTGGCATCAACTGTCCTAAGGTACCTTGTCTCAGCCGACAGCCCATGTACAATATAATAGATCGGTGCTTATAGAGAATACCGGTCTAGTGTCTTTTGATATCAAGTTTATCAGGCAATGCTAGGAATTCCGAGAAACTCGAGCCGAGCCTATAAAGTTGATATCAGCAGACACTAGACTTGTATTCTATTTATCAGGTAACATCTTATGTTAGCCGATGATCAAATATTAAGTAGTTTTCGTTGAAAAGAACAAGACATGTTTTTGTTGCGTCATTAATACACTGACGTTATTCGGTAACGTCATGTGACGCCGTTCGACCAATGGAACGTTAGTTTTCAATTTATTGTACCCTGGATATTGTCTGATAGGATTTTACGTTATCAGTCAATAAGTATTCGGCCACTACAAAGCTCGTTACCTGATAAAATATTGTCAGATTCACATTACAACAAACATGTTCTCTTGTCAATAGATCCCAGCCGGAATGGAGGACATTATGGGTTTACTGCCCGATGAATGGGTTTTTGTGGACAAAGACAAAATCAAGCAGCAAATCAATGAAAAGGGGCTGCCTGCGCTGAAATCAATATGTGACAAGAAACAGCATGATTGGAAGAATGTGCCCTTGAACGTGGCTGTCACCGGTAACTCCGGCACGGGGAAGTCGTCATTCATTAACGCCATCCGGGGACTGGAGGCGGAGGACGACGGCGCCGCCGTGGTCGATGAAGTGGAGGCAACGATTGACGTGAGGCCTTACCCACACCCATCCAATTCCAGCTTACAGTTCTGGGATTTGCCTGGCGTAGGCACACCGAGGTTCCCACAGGCGAATTACCTAGATGATGTCGGCTTTGATCGTTACGACTTCTTCCTGATATTGTCCAGAGACAGATTCACGGAAAACGACATGTGGCTGGCAAAGGAGATACATGCGCGCCAAAAGAAGTTTTTCTTTGTCCGAACGAAGATTGATAATGCCGTCAATGATGACAAACGAGCACACAAGAAGACGCACGACGAAGCGGTTCTACTCGACAGAATCAAGCAAGACTGCACAGAAAAGTTATGGTCTGCTATTGGATTCTACCCGGACGTGTTTCTGATATCCATTTACGATCAGCACAAGTTTGATTTCAGACTCCTTGCTGACAAATTGATCGCCGATTTTCCGGCCCTAAAACGAGAGGCAATGGTCCTGTCTCTGAACATTCTGACTGAGCAGATCATCCGAGAGAAAGCCGAAGTTTTGAGGAAGCGGGTTTGGTCCGTGGCGGCTGTATCCGCCGCCGGTGGCGCGATCCCGATACCGGGAATTTCCGCTGTCGTCGACATGACACTCATTACAACAGAAACGATATTCTACCGACAGCAATTCGGCTTAGATGATGAAAGTCTTACGGTTGCTGCTAGAGAGGCAAATATGTCGTTGGACGACATCAAAAAGCAATATTCGAGCCTCCTTATGTTCCTGTCTGTGGAGAATATAGCGAAATGTTTAGGCGATATTGCCATATCCGAGGTTGCTGAAAGAACGGCATCAATTGTATTGCCAATCATCGGCAGTATAATCGCCGCGGGCATTTCCTACCAGGTCACGGCCTCCTTTCTTTGGGAGAAAATAGACCAGCTGGAAGCGGGCTCGCTGGTGATCAACACGTTTTTAACCGAGCAAATAGCGGCGTCCGTGGATGACCAGGATATGGAAGTTGCATAACTCCTGCAATGCTGAAGTAAATTAAATTGTGTCGTCTGCTTTTTATTTTCTATTTTCTCAGAAAAAGCATATGGAAGCGTCCTGGTGCCAGATTTTGAAATATTTGAAATATTTCAAAGTCATAATTAGGAGACACTAACTTCTAATTAGGAGATACGAAGTCCTAATTATGATAAAACTAAGTCAATAACAGGCCAATTCAATCGTTTGTGGCACGTATTACTATGTATCTGCATGAAAAATAATATCGCAATGGTTACCTTATGATCACAGGTGTTTCTAGCGTGTATTGGACGGTCACTTATTGTTTGTACATACATGAAACACGGTTCTAAGACATGTACAAAACAATTCAAATGCGCCCGGGTGTACTTATAG
Source organism: Conchocele bisecta (assembly GCA_029237695.1). Taxonomy (NCBI): domain Eukaryota; kingdom Metazoa; phylum Mollusca; class Bivalvia; order Lucinida; family Thyasiridae; genus Conchocele; species Conchocele bisecta. The sequence continues at coordinate 16,380,072 of CM055267.1, read as the reverse complement.
TACTTATCAAGGTATAAAACTAGCATTCACCACCGTTGGCAGAAAATCCCACACGAAGTCGTAAATTCTACTCGCCTATACAACGTGTCACAGCGTGTCGAAACCGCTGTTTGGGGAGGGTTTCGGCATAGATGTTACAGTTGCTAATACATTAACGTAAAGCTCAAAGATTTTGAGTGTAAACTGTACCAAACACGGGTCACACTAACCTAAATTCGCTTTTTAAAATCAAACACATTCACTTCCTCATTGTCAATAAATATTAGCCGCCATCTTTGAAAATAGTTCAATCACGTGCACGCAGTGGTTTGGTTGGTTACTGGAGACTGACGTTATTTTCCATTAGCCAACCAAATCACTGCGTGCTATATAAGACATGAAATGTGTTCGTATCTCCTAATTAAGACTTAGCATACTTAGCATCTCATAATTAGGACTTAAAATAGTTCAGCATCGGCACCAGAACGCTTCCATAAAAATATGAGTCGACAGCACATTCGAATCATTTCACATGACATTGATTCAAAAGTGCTGTCACACCATGTTGTATTGAGAAAGTAGACACGAACGACAGCAGACGACATTTGTTTTGGATTCCCGCATTCTAAAGGACAACGTTATATGTATGAGACACTGCTATCTGCAACTTCGCTACATTATTGATGAACGTGTGTAATGTGCCCGTGTTCCGTGAGCATACACGTTAACCATGTTAGACACTGACATAACAAACGGACACTCATATATATGTCGTATATATATACAATATGTTATCTACAGTGAAATCGTGTACATGTTAATAATCATGCACAGTACTATCGCAACACAATACTAAGTTAACCCTTTCACCCCTAATTAACTGGAATGGATTGTGATATGAATATTTTGCACCCAATCCAATGGTCACACAATGATTTTCAGACTAGTCCATTTATGAATAGGGTGATGTTTTTGTTCTCAAAAAATACGAAAATTACTTGCAAAAAGTGCAGATCCTGATGAGGCGGCTCGTCACGAGCCGGCTCATCTGGATCTGCACTGTTAGCCAATACTACTCTGCCGACCGGTAGTGTTGAAAGGGTTAAAGATACATGCCCACTCAGTAGGCACAAACTGTTATAGAAATTAAATAAGTGTATAATTGTGTCACTATTCCACCAGTTCTAAAATTACGAGTGCCCACTATACAGATATAATCATTTAGTAATATTTATTTTACTGATGGTGACGCGCGTTGGTATCAGGCGATTTTCATATGCAAATGAGGCATGATATTTTTTTTATTATTTATACTAATTAAATATTTCACTTGAAACAATAATATTTTCGACAGATTATAAAGTATGATCATTGCACATAAAAAAATAAATATTGAAAATAAATTGTAATGTCCGTTAACATTTTAAGGAAACACGGTTATCGCCCCTGATATCAGTGTATAAATTGACGTTTGATATAAAATGTATAATAATGCCAATCAATACGTTGTGCCTACTGAGTGGGCATGTACCTTTAAATTAACATAGCGGAGTAATTAGTGCACAACGAATAGTGAAAGGTAACATGACCGCCGGCTGAGAAAAGGTACCAAAGGACATGTGCAGCATTTGTAAATCGTGACCAACTTTCAAGTTCGCGCCATCGGAATACAATATAACCCATTGTCTGAGGACAGAGGATCATACTACCGACTTCACTGACTGAATGTTGAACATCATAGGCCCTGATCTGGCTCCACGCTGGATGAAAGAATCGTAAGGTACCCTTAACAGATATAAGACATTTACACAAGCGTTGGATTTTTATTGTCACATATAAAAAGTAACATTACTTACATGAGACACGCCATGTGATTTTGTACCTTCGGACATATGCGTAATTTCATGAAATACGTTTACACAATTTACAATATTTTCCGTAGTATGTATGTATTATAGTATGTATCTGTATGTATTATAGTACTATAGATACTAGTGCACCAATGTTGGTATCACAAACAATGTGGCTATAGTACTATGAGAACATTATACCATACATGTACTATAAATTACCAATATAGCAATATATCGGCATTGCTGTTATACATAACGAAAGTTGAAGACACAAAGTTGGCCAGTGTAACCCACCAACAGGATTAAAACAGATAAACAGTTTAAGAACCAAAATTTTAACAGGTGGGAGGTGGGGTGGATAGGGAAAAACGATGTTAAATTTGTAGACAAAAGTTGTTTTCTCTCCAAGAATTAATTTATGCAAGATAAATTGGGGATCTCGAAACAGAACCCATGTTGTGGTTTTGTGTTGGACTGGTCATATGCGGCATCAGCGTGGGGTGCCTAGAAATCAGTCCCGCTATTTTTAGAGATACTAATTATTACAAGTTTAGAGTACGGAAAGATGTTTACTACATAGAGGCAAGTTGTGCCTCTCCTAAATCTAGTGGTTTCAGCTTCAGGAAGCATAAATATATTTTTCCTACTTTGTATAAAAATAATGGTTTTATGCTACCTGATTCTGGGATAATATGATTCCTGCACCAGCCCGGATATGTAGGAGTCCGTGTTGGTGCAGGAGCCCTGAGTAATATATTGCCAGCACTGGGCACCGGAACTTGTGCTGGGAACAACACGAGGTGGATTTCTGGGATAATATGATTCCTGTACCAACCCAGATATGTGGGAGTCTGTGATGGTGCAGGAGCCCTGAGTAATATATTGCCAGCACTAGTACCGGTGGGCACCGGAACTTGTGCTGGGAACATGAAGTGGTAAATACCAGGTGTCCGAGTTCATTTTGTGGCTTGAAAATCACTTAAAACACAATGCATGGTAGTATGTTGTACATGTCTGACAGTATTCTGTCTGACGAAATTTATTTTTGATTAAACTCTGTATGTATTATGGTACTATAGATACTAATGCACCAATGTTGGTATCACAAACAATGTGGCTATAGTACTATGAGAACATTATACCATACATGTACTATAAATTACCAATATAGCAATATATCGGCATTGCTGTTATACATAACGAAAGTTGAAGACACAAAGTTGGCCAGTGTAACCCACCAACAAACCGGCCAACCACGGACACCTGGATCCTTATATCCCATATGGAGGAAATTGAGGTCCTACAATATGGGTACAACCACTTTTAATGAAAATATATGCCTCTTGCACTTCACCGTTATTATATATATCAAAAAGTATATGTACATTTACAGTTTGCATGACAACCACTATGGTATGTCCGTGGCAGGCACATACCCCATGGCCAGCCTCGGCTTACTCTATAACAAAACAGCATAGCCAAACAGTAGCAAATACAAATTGCATAATAAGAAAAAAACCTGCTCCCCCCCATCATGCCCACGGATGGCACATACCCCATTGCCATACCCGACACACATGTGAGGCAACAAAGCAATTATATGAATAATAACTCCAAATTACTGTATAATACTGATGGCTCTGCAGGTACACACACCATGGTCAGTCGCGTGTTACATATATTAACCTATCATAGTCAGCCTAAACCAATGTTTTACTGCTGGCACATATCCCATGGCCAGCAATGGTTTACAAAATATCCACAAATTGACTAGCAAGCATAAACTTAAGCTCGCTGCTGGCACAACCAATGGCCAGCTGTGGGATATATACATCCTCAAAAATCATGAGCGCACTCGTCATACATAGCATATATAGTCAGAGTAAACATATGGCTGTAGCTGGCACATACCCCATGGCCAGTCACAGTATACATACAATATCTCAAAACAAGAGCGTATTTGTCATACAGAGTAAAATTCCACGAATCATCATCAATTTATGCTTGCGGCTGGCACATACCACATGGCCAGCCTCAGCATATACATGTTCAACATGATAAGAATATACAGAGATATAAACAAATAATAAAATTGTCACATGCACGAGTTGGCTCATACCCCATGGCCAACTGTGCATCCAGCCTAACATAACGTCATGATCGCCACAGATGTTCGGTTTATATGGTTTGTGGGAGTCGGATGTATTTTTTGTATGCGGAAGATTTCCATCTGCCCAGTTTCATTACCTGGGCTTCAGGTAGCCCGGACATAATGGCGTGTGTGCAAGCACTTATCCTACAACTATGGCCCGTGTACTGGCTTGGAGGAAGATTTAAGAAGTTGACAACCTTCTTCAAAGCATTGTTGAATGTGGATGAAAACAATGGCGTCTGGTTTGCGTTAAGGAACAGAGGCCCAGATTTCCCACCCCGTAATTGTACGTACCTCTTTAGGGTCCGAACAGGGCAGTGATCTGAGCTATTAGATGATAGTAGAACATCTACCGACTTATTCGATGTTCTCGTTTTGTAGTGGTGCAATCGAAGAATGAAGTGCGTCGTGTGAATATGAATATCACCGAGTTGTAAAACCATGTGTGCTTGTGCAAGTCGACCCGGAATGAGCTCACCCATTCGAAAATAACCATAAAATGCTGTCGAAAATACAGCCTGGTACAGACATTCTTCAACATGACGGAATAAAACTGTACATGCCCGAACCAATCGATGCAGCGTGGGGGGCAGAATAGGCAATCTTGTATCTGTTGTCGCGCCTTGCTTTTTTGCACCCCAATATCGTGCGTTGGACCAGGAAATCAGGTGTCGGATCTTTAAGACCGGACAGTTTGTGCATGAATGCTATGGCAGATATATGGCCACATATGGTACTGGGTGCGAAACCCTGGGTGTGCATATCAGCGATAAAATGTGCAACTATTGATGGTATGGAAGGCGAATATGGCAGCGTGGGTGTTGCAGTGTGGCAAAAGCTGTGGAAACGTGTCAAATATTTGTCGTACTGGGTACGAGTCGTTGGCGCCAATGATGCCTGTACCAGAGACTTTACTGAAGTAACAGGCGCTCTGGTGCCAGATGTGCTGGGACGGGGGTTGGAACATCCTCTAGATGTGTAGCACGTGCTTTTGCCTCGGCAATCTGAAACTGTGACAACAAATCACATATAACGTTGTGTTTTGTGGATATGTGTTTTGCCGCGAAACAGAAGTTATATTTCAAACCCTGTAACACAATGATACGGATAAGTCGCATGATATATTTATCTTTGGAGGACTGTTTGTTAATACAATGTACCACCCCCAAGTTATCACATATGAACATGATATTGGTATTTCGCCAGTTACTCCCAAATAGGTACACGGCGAGAGTGATCGGGTATAACTGAAGTATGCTAATGTGTAGATGTTTAACACTGTTAGGAAAAGGCCCCCATGCCCAACGTTGTTTGTACATGCATGCATAGCCATTATATTGTGCCGCATCGCTGTGGAGATACAGAGTATTTAATGAAATGAATTTGTTGTCCGTTAGAAGTGTGCAACCATTGTAGTCATCAAGAAAATCATTCCACAGTGACAAATCAGCACGAATCTCTGCATTGAACTTAATGTAGTGATTCTTATTTGTTTCACCGCATGTCAAGTCATAAAAGCGCCAAAGGAAACATCTCCCTGGTTTGATGACCTTGCATGCAAAGTTTAAATGACCCAATAATGATTGTAAGTCGTGAAGTTTGATTTTCTTCCGACGTTTTGCAGATTCGAGCATACTCTTCAAATTCTGTAATTTATCCCTAGGCAATCTTGCCTCCATCAGATCGGTGTCCAATTCGAGGCCATGTACTTGTGCGCATGATGTGGGAGAAACAGTTTTGCTATGTTTAATTGGTACACCCAACTCACAGCACAGACCAACAAATTGTTCAATGACAAGGCGTGCCACATCATCAAACGAGAAACAGTTTTCAAATGGGATGTTGGAATTAACTGAATCATTTTTTGGAAATGATAAGTCGTGTATAACTCTGAATTTTCCGGATTCTCGTTTTGGAATCACGGCTAGCGGACTAGACCGAAAATCGTGTAAGGGTGCTGTCAAATAAGGACCCTTGACCCTTCCCAGACTGCATTCATTTGTCACCTTGTGATGTAATAAATCTGAATGTGTTATTGCAGAGGGGTGATTCCGAGCGACCCGACCCGTTACCAGACCCCGTATGCCGAGCGGGAAACCATTCCGAAAGCCTCCTAAGAAGTAATTCTTTTCCGTATATGGAAACCCGTCTAAATGAAATTCCAGCCTGTCTGCTTTAACCGGCGTAGGAATTTGAAGCCGGGGAACATTACTTGAGAGACTGGCCCCCGGGTGGTTTCTGTCCCGACCGGGCTCCGGCACTGGGGCCTGTAGGGGCAGTGTAACCCGTGTTTCTGCACGTGGAGCCGGAGTGACTTCCCGTGCAGAGTGCACATTTATGTGTATGTGGGCATTTTGGTTTGCCACATTTTCCGAATTTTTGGAAAGCCCAGCAGAATCCGTCACGAAAAAGCTGCTTGTTTTGGGACTTTCCAGAGGCATTGTTTGATGGATGATTTGCAAATTTCCCCAAGGTGGTAGGACGGGACGGCTTTGTAGGTGCCATGAGGTTCACATACAGGTAAGTTTCTGTATGCAATGAGCCCCATGGCAGCGATTTCCTATGTTTAATCGTCCTGAATTTCATATCGTACTGATACCAGTTCTGGTATTTAGTTGCCAGTGACTGGATCAGGGACATGTATGTGAACAATTGCGACGCTTCGTGCGGAAACTTGAGTGCGTAAATGCTCGCATAGCGTTGGAATGCCCGGGACCATGTGAGGATGTTATGGATCAATTTCGCGGCCGGGCGCTTGACCGATTTGGTCGTCTCATGATGGGACTTCCTGACCGTGACCTCAACGTCGGTATCAGAAGTCCCAAAATATAACTTGGACAGGTCCACGTATTCTCCTGCCCAAATTTTGGACTTCATCTTGTCCGTGATTTCCGGCCCGGACATTTCGCCGAAGATTCCCAGGTCGTCATTTACCCCAGACTCCGACTCACTGTCCTCACCTTGGAAATACAGTTACCAAAATACACCGCCCCTTGGTGAACTCGGTCGACATTGATATAATGCCTGGCCGCATATAGATAACCCAAATTATATGTAGAAACATAATAAAAAATCCCGGTATACTGTCTATAAAAATATCTCGGGACCCATAACTTGTAATGTTTGTCCACAAAGAGTCACCACACACCGTATGGCTAAATGAGTTTCACCGCACACATATAATACGTGGTACACCGCCCACTAATTTTTATTGTGGTGCACAGCCCACTTGATTTGGACCATGGTACACAGCCCATATAATTTGTCTTGTAATGTTTGTCCACAAAGAGTCACCACACACCGTATGGCTAAATGAGTTTCACCGCACACATATAATACGTGGTACACCGCCCACTAATTTTTATTGTGGTGCACAGCCCACTTGATTTGGTCCATGGTACACAGCCCACATACTTTTTCTGTTCTGTGGTACACTGCCCACATATGCATAATTGATAATAATAGGTAATACGTATGTGGTGCACTGCCCACATATACACGATATACACACTGTCAGGTTACAGTTCCAACCCAAGAACAGAGAAATGTGTTTGTATCCCGAGCATGCGTGGTACACCGCTCCCGTAAATATCAATTATACAGTGGGGGGGGGGAAATAACACCTCCCGTAAATGTATATATATACATGTACAAATATAATGGAGTACACCGTCTCCCTGAAAGTATACTGTATATGCACCCAGTGTTGTGCCTAGAGCGAGCCCGGGTGTCATTTGCCCACCTAAACTGGCCAAGTCCCTTAAATGTCCCTTACAATTTAAGAATATTGCTATTATTTTGATACAAAAAGGGCCCAAAAGCTGAAATTGTCCCCTTGGAAGTGAGACCTAGGCACAACACTGTGGACCACACCCCATAACAGCACAGTACATAAGATGTAACATCCATACTACTAATCCATTACCAGTTGTTATATTACAGTACCTAAGTGTGACCCAATATGGATGAGAATTCATAACCAACATGTTGGACGTGATGTACATCCACGCGATACGTACATGAGGAACGGGTCATCAATTCAAGAGAAACGCAATGATTTTTTACGAAAACATGCACCCTAACTGGAGCATCAAAACACTGGAAATAACATATCTACATATATACATTCGGAGCACGGTGGCCAATAAACTTGTCGCGGATGAGAGAATTTCCAAGTCAGAGCTTAATATTTGCAACAAAATATGTATACAAAGCCCTGAATTGATAATATCCCAAACTGGTGCCGGGTCCCTATCACACCAGTTTCATTCGGCTGCCCACCCAACAGGGCACGCAATTTCGGACTGATTGTAGAACGAATTCCAAGTCAAATACTTGAAAATAATAAGCAACCGGATCCAGCTATCAAGCGGGGAGTGGCTTAATGGACATGAGGACCAACGCATGGCAGTCGATAATATGAGAAAGTGAAATTTGGTTGATTATCTGTCGCATGCTATCATGCAAGGCAACCGACAACCCAGGTCCCTTGAAAAATAAGTTAACTGTTACAGCATAATTTGGGGCAGGTACGGCATTCAACATCTGTATCATTCATTGAAAATTAAAACTAACAGTGTTCAGAGTCTATTTCTGGCAAAAATCACAGCACCACGGACGGATCTGTAATATGCTCGCATGCCCCCATCGTCGTTGACGTGTACCCCATCGGCTGCCACAAACTCAGTTAGGAATCTGGTCGAGAAATTATGACCGGAATGGCGCCAGAAGTAGATGTTAACCTGCCGAGCCAACAATTCAAACAATGTCTCATTCGTCTCCTTCACTCGCTCGTTGTAGTGGTGAAAGTTCTGTCTTCTGGGCATTATCTCGCCGACCATTACGACTCCCGCACCTTCTGTGATACACTGTTGAGCAAATGCGCAGATAGTGTCTGCCAACACCCTTGGCTGAGTGCGTCTTCCACACAAGTCATTACTCCCGATTTCCAGGTACACAATGTGTGCTTCCAAGTCACGAACAAAACACAAATCGTTCCAGATATTTTTGTCTGCTTGTGCTGCTCCTTGGATTCGTCCACCACCAACACCGTGCCATTGAACAGAGTTCCTCTGTGGATCCAGCCCGAGTCTCATGCGGCCATTTTGAATGCAATAATCGCGAAGCCGCCTCCCAAAGGAGTGTCCAAGAATCAGGGTATTTACAGGAATCACGCGATCTTCCATGGTAGATAATTGTGACAGTCGTCGACAGCGGTACTGGCAAATAGTATGTCAATAATTTGAATACTTAAATACGGCACTTACATCTTCAAATTGTGGAAAAACGATGTTAAATTTGTAGACAAAAGTTGTTTTCTCTCCAAGAATTAATTTATGCAAGATAAATTGGGGATCTCGAAACAGAACCCATGTTGTGGTTTTGTGTTTGACTGGTCATATGCGGCATCAGCGTGGGGTGCCTAGAAACCAGTCCCGCTATTTTTAGAGATACTAATTATTACAAGTTTAGAGTACGGAAAGATGTTTACTACATAGAGGCAAGTTGTGCCTCTCCTAAATCTAGTGGTTTCAGCTTCAGGAAGCATAAATATAGTTTTCCTACTTTGTATAAAAATAATGGTTTTATGAAAGATATTGTAAATTTTGTAAACGTATTTAATGAAATTACGCAGATGTCCGAAGGTACAACATGTCATAAAGTGTATTCAACTGCCATTTTGAAATACCGGATTTGTTTCCCGAGACATCTGGAAATCCGATAAATAAACGATTTCAAAATGGTAGTGGAATAAATTGTATATTACATTCTGATCGAAAAATGTGAAATTTGCTCTTAGGCCAACGTATAACGTTGTCAAAATTGACAATATTTCCGTTAGCGTATGAATTGCTTCTTCGCCAGAAATGACGCTAAACGTGACGTATGGATACACACCAGTATGACCCCTCACCAGTATGTATATACACCGGTATGGTCTGTCACCAATATGTATACACAGACGTATGACATGACACCAATATACACAGAAGTATGAAATGACACCAGTATATGTACAAACCAGTACGGTATGTCACCAATATGTATAACAAGCAGTATAACGTGTGACAAGTATGTAAACACAGCAGTATGGCAGGTCACAAGTATGTGTAAACACAAATACGGTATGTCCCCAGTATGTATAGACACACACGAGTATGGCGTGTTACCAGTATGTATATACACACGAGTATGGCATGTCACGAGTAAGTAAGTAAGTAAGTAAGTAAGTAAGGTAATTTGTTTATTATAGTGACATGTGGTAAACGAAACAGGGAATATGTACAATATAATATTGACGAAAACACCCGGCCCTATGGACCTATATGTCACTTTCAAATTTTAGGTAACAAATGTGTGTGTAAATATATAATATAAAATACATAATTAGCACCTAGTTTGAGCAGTATAGATCATGTATATGATTAAGTGTAGGTACAGCTGAATTGGCCTTAATTTCGCGGCGCCACATCTGCTTAATACAGGCATCTTGACGTCCCGAAATTAGGGCCACTTCACGAGTATGTATACACACCAGTATGGAATGTCACCAGTATGTAGACACAATAGTATGGCCCCCACACCAGTATGTATACACAGCAGTATGGCCAGTGACCAGTATGAATACACACCAGTATGGCATGCCACCAGAAGGTATACAAACCAGTGTGGCCAGTCACCAGTATGTATACACAGCAGTATGACATGTAACTAGTACGGATACACACCAGTATGACCTGTCACCAATATCGATGCACATGTCGTACTGCTGTGTATGTAACATACTGGTGACATGCCATACTGGCTTTATACATACTGGTGACATCCCATACTGGTGTGTATACATACTGGTGACTGGCCATACTAGCAAAGCCTATCGCGTGCGCACGCGAAAGTAAAAACTATTTCCATGTCCCCTCTGTGGCACCGTACAATGCGCATATCAATACTGGGGGCCGTTTCACTAAACTTCGTACGATTAAAATGCTCGTAAGTGCAAAATTATGATAGTCTGTAAATTTCACATTAACAATGGTTTCTTGTAAACAATTATTGGATTTACATTTATTGAGCATCGGCTGCATATGCAGCCTATGCTCAATACATGTAAATCCATCAATTTAAATTTACAGACTATTATAAATCTGCACTTACGAACATTTTAGTCGTACGAACTTTAGTGAAACGGCCCCCATGCCCGCAGTGTCGGTGGAGGCGGTGATAAGTGAGTCGGTGGCACAATCGGGGCAGGAATTCGACAGCTCCTTCGATGGGGACATTGGCTGTCTACACCGACCAATCTCCACGAAGAAAACGCTACCCGACCGTGGAAATTTGTCTATTTCTACGGTGGTTCATAGTGTTCGTGTCTTTGTTTCGACACCGCGAAGAGACGTACATAGAGCGGTCGATAGACCTGGCCCCCTCAATAATACTGTAACTTTTGGAATTTGGAGTGTTTTATGCCCACCCATCCCCTTCATTCAGCCACTGAGCTTACCGGTCGTGTTGGAGGTGGGACACAACTAAATACGCGCACGCACGCACACACCGCACACACGCACCTCACGCACGCACGAATATTCGTGTAAATAGGTGTGTGTTTGTTTTGTATATTACCTCGGCAGATAGGCCTACATAGTGTACTCCCCGTTTTATAAAACGTTTCAGCATTAGCAGATGTACATATAGGAATAATGCACAGGTGGAAGACTCGGAACTGTACGGAGCCCCGCAATGGACGTATTTTTTATTTTTTTTTATTAATTCGTTCCCACGAAATAATAATTCGTTCCAACGATTTAAAAATTCGCTCCCACGAATTAACAATTCATTCCCTCAATTTAACAATTCGTGAACGAATTGTTAATTTGGGGGAACGAATTGTTAAATTGAGTGAACGAATTGTCATTTTGTGGGAACGAATTGTTAATTCGAGGGAACGAATTATTAATTTAGGGGAACGAATTGTTAAATTGAGTGAAAGAATTGTCATTTTGTGGGAACGAATTGTTAATTCGAGGGAACGAATTGTTATTTCATGGAAACGAATTAATTAATTAAAAAAAATCCATATCCCTTGCGGGGCTCCGTAGAACTGTGTACGCTACGTTACTACGGAATTTAACGTACAAAACGACACCAGGTAGGTGGGGTATTGGGATTTTTTTGCAATAGGCATTTTTATGTCACAGGTCTTCCACAGTGATTCCATGCCAATTTGACTTTTGCACCCAATACAGACACGATAAACAGCTTCATATAGCTCATGTACGTGTTGCACGAGGCCAGTAAAGTCGGGGTCACGGGTTCGATTCCCATCTCATATCCAACTTTCGCGGCAACCTTACCTGTAGAAAGTCTGCATCAGTAGCGGCGATTTTTATATTGAATTATATAGGAGATTATTACCTTTTCTTACGTAACTTTTAAAGATACATGCCCACGCAGTAGGCACAAAATGCTCTCTATATCAGAGACATCATCTAAGCCATTTTCTGGCAAAATGAACATTCAGTCACCATTACCCCACGTATTGATTGGCATTATTATACATTTTATATCAGACATAACTTTCCACACTGATATCAGGGGCGATAACCGTGTTTTCTTAAAATGTTAATGGACTTTACTATTTATACTCTGTATTTATTTTTTTATGTGCAATTACCAAACTTTATAATCTGTCAAACATATTATTTGTTCAGGTGACTCATTTAATTAGTATAAATAATTAAAAAATACCATGCCTCATTTGCATATGAAAATAGCCTGATACCAACGCGCGTCACAGTCAGTAAAATAAATATTACTAAATGATTATGTCTGTATAGCGGTCACTCGTAATCTTTAGAACTGGTGGAAAAGTGACACAATTATACACTTATTTAATTCCTAAAAAGAACAGTTTGTGACTATTGTGTGGGCATGTACCTTTAAACTACACAACCGATTGAAAATGCACACGTCACATTTTAAGCTTCAACTGTTGTACTTTATGATGATGTTTCGATCGTGTTTTTAAAATAAATATATTTTGGTCCGTTTTAGCTTTAAACATAGTCGGTAGTTTTTATATGATTTATATAGCAAATTGTGATTTTTCTTCTCGATTTTCGTTGGGAAAATTGCAAAATCTCTTTTTATAATAATAGTTACAAAAAATGCACAGGTATTTTCAATTAGCTCATTCATTTTTCTATATATTGATATAAAAATTATGTTTCTCAGTTAATATTATTTTGGTCCTTTTTAGATAATAATAATGACACCATCTGTTTTCATTTTCCAATTAGCGTATCACGGAAATCTTCGGAAATTTCAGTGATATTCATTGAAACGGGCACCTGCTTACGGTCACTCTAAAGCTTATATGTTGCCCGAGGCATGACCGTGTTGTCGGTAAAATTATTAGTGAACAAAGTAACCAACATTTTCTACTGATTTGTAATTTCAGCATAGACTTTTTCTCATTTGATTATCTCGATAATTGCACTTGCAATACTTGATGACTGGATCTGATATTGTCACAAAACGAAACATATATTGGATATATCTGCTCACAAGTGCTCAGTAAACTGGACAGAAGCTGCTGTCCCATCAATAACTGTGCAGGTGACCATTCCGGTTATGTGAATTTTGATATTCAAGTATACCCAAATATAGGTATGTACATTCACCTTTTGTTTTTACGAAACTGTGTTTCACAATGATTACTGTTCGCCCAGTTAACCCACTAGACATTGGCTACTTCATCTGCCACATGTGTACACAATGCTTACTGTAAATCCCTTTCAACTGTCCAATGGCCATTTTGGAGTTCATGCTGTGTGGCTGTTGTTGTTAACAGTTAGCAGAATTCTTCTCATTCCATGTAGAAATCTGTGTAGCAACAGTTTGTCATGGGTGGCCTGGTACATAGTGTGATATCAGAGTTTCTTTGGCTTTTCAGTTTCTATCTTCAATCTTCCTACCATTTTACCAGAACATAATATCTTGCGCTCATCTAATGTCTGAATGCCGAGATGGCTATTGTGCACGGCTTGCAACAGTTTGGACTCGAGAGGAGTCAGAATTATGAGTTTAGATCCTTTCAATTTATCTCTGTAATCCCATTACGCCACTATTTTCTGCGGACATTGCATTCTGAATTTGAGTTATCCATTTAGACTCAAATGTGCATTTTACTCAGTCAAGTTTGCAAGTTCTTGCAACTCGTCATCACTGACAGGTTAGTTCGCAAATACTACATGTACCTGCGAGTTCATACCCTTAATACAGTTAGAATATATGTTTGTTACTGACTCGTGGGATAGCGTATCAGTAACTAGTACGTTTTTGCCAGAAACGTGTTTCATGGACAGGCAATATTGTTTCAGCGGCAGTAAACTATCCTGTAATCTGTGACGACATGAATAGGGTATTTGTTTAATGGATATGAGAGGCAAGTGAACTTATTCCACTTTCCGGCCAAATAACATGCTTCATTATGCATGTTCAATCATGAGCATATTACTTTTATGCGAGAATCAATGATATGGAAGTATTAGCCATTGGCTTGCCTTTGTGGCACACCATAATGCAGTGTCTCTGGCTTTGCCAAGTCATAATATGACAATTTCAACAAGTGAAACGCAATTTGGACCATCAATGCACTGATCACTGGTATATTTACTCAGGAGTTGTGATATCTTAAGACCATATGGTAATCGTAAATAATGACAATGACCATGGAACAATACTGCCTTTTCAACGTGGCCCTTTTTCTACAGTTTCATGCATACAATTCTGTAGTATGTATTCCACCTCTCCAACAGTGTTATGGCAACCAATCTGACATTTTACACACGTCGTCTACACATACTGAACATGTGCACATGGCGTTTTAATGCCGAAAAAGTCATTTAATCACACACATACTGCCATTTCGACAGTTCACCTGCATTTTCATGCATACAAGTTTGTATAGGGTATATAGTTTATGTAAGCAACTCCTTTGACCGCATTTTGAGTGTGATTGTGCCAGCACTGCCTTTCAAGAACACCAACAAGAGGGAGACTCTAATGCAGATGGTGATGAAACTGATTGAAAGCACTGTATCTATAATTAAGAAAATTCCTGCATACACATAGTGGCCATTTTGAAATCTAACATGTTTGTCATAAACAGTGACTTGAAATTGACTTTAGTCATATATAATTTAATTTAAATAATGTTTGTTTGTTTGTTGGGGTTTAACGGCCTATCAACAGCTAAGGTCATTTAAGGCCGGTGATTATAGTCTGGGAAAATTAGTCCAAATGGTTTGTGCATGATTATAAAAATTACATTATTTTCACGGCAGTCATTTTGAAAATTATAATAGAATAGGAACAACTCGTGTTTTCATTGATGATATAAAGAACGTTTGTTCCGAGAACGTAGCAAAACAGTTAATACAACCTAACTATAAATATACTTTACTAAAGACAGTACGTAGTGAAGACATAATACATATTATTTGCATAGAGGCCATTTTGAAAACAAAATGTCCGCCATACCAGTCATCAGAAAAAGTGGAAATAACCCCAGTTTTATTATTTGAAGTATGTAGATGGCATAGCCGAAAAAAAAACCCCATTCCATCTGCATTATAAATGTAGATATGAATATTACAATGTAGTGTATACAATTTCAGGGCGGCCATTTTGAAATCTAAGATGGCCGCCATGGGGGTTGTTAAAATGAAAATAACACTGGTGTTGCTGTTTGTAGTCAAACGATGATTGTTATACAAAAACGAATTAATATTCTACCTGTATTAGAAGTGTATATATACGAAAAAACATCCATAAACTGGAAATGGTGCAGCATAGAGCCGCATACGCGTCTCACTCATGCTGTGTGCACTGGGATGGCGCACTCTCGAAAACAGTCGAGCGGCTGCTCGATTATGTTTTTGTATAAGAGTTTCCATGAGCTTGTTGCCTTTCCAGTGCCACCACAACTCCAGCACCCGATAAGACCGACTCGACAGTCTCACCCCCTCGCATATAGACAGATACAGGCC
Source organism: Conchocele bisecta (assembly GCA_029237695.1). Taxonomy (NCBI): domain Eukaryota; kingdom Metazoa; phylum Mollusca; class Bivalvia; order Lucinida; family Thyasiridae; genus Conchocele; species Conchocele bisecta. The sequence goes on along the minus strand of CM055267.1, from coordinate 16,364,038 downwards.
TCTGCAGACTACTATACATTTTCATTCTTTCCCCCGGCTGTTGTGGAGTGGAATAGACTCACGAATTGTTATGTTACCATCCATTGACTCCCTTTTTAATCTCACTTTGATCTAATCGATCTCTTAACCTATATAACACTATCACCTGTACATTCCACTCCACTACTTTCTTACTTGTGCACTCTCCCTTTTTAGCTCGACTATTCGAAGAATAAGTAGAGCTTATGTTGTCACCCCGGTGTCGGCGTCGGCGTCACCGTCAAGCCTTGGTTAAGGTTTTTAGTCAAGCTTGTATATGGAATACTACTGGCCCTACACCCACCATACTTGGACAACTTCATCTCCTAGTGATGTACATCAATAACCCCTGATCTATATTTGACCTTGAACTACATTTCCTCTTGAATTACTTGCTTAATTCCCCTTGGTTAAGTTTTTTACTCAACCTTGGTTAAGGTTTTTAGTCAAGCTTGTATATGCAATATTACTGGCCCTACACCCACCATACTTGCACAACTTCATCTCCTAGTGATGCACATCAATAACCCCTCATCTATATTTGACCTTGACCTACATTTCCTCTTGAATTACTTACTTAATTCCCCTTGTTTAACGTTTTTAGTCAAGCTTGTAGATGGAATACTCCTGGCCCTACACCAACCATACTTGGACAACTTCATCTCCTAGTGATGTACATCAACAACCCCTGACCTATATTTGACCTTGACCAACATTTAACCTTGAATTACTTATTTAATTCCCCTTGGTTAAGGTTTTTACTCGACCTTGGTTAAGCTTTTTACTCAAGCTTGTACATGGAATACTATTGTGCATACAGACACCATACTTGGACAACCTTTTGTCATAGTGATGTACATCAATAACCCCTGATCTATATATGACCTTGACCTACATTTCCTCTTGAATTACTTACTTAATTCTCCTTGGTTAAGGTTTTTAGTCAAGCTTGTAGATGGAATACTCATGGCCCTACACCAACCATACTTGGACAACTTCATCTCCTAGTGATGTACATCAATAATCCCTGACCTATATTTGACTTTGACTTGCTTTTAACCTTGAATTACTTAGTTATTTCCCCTTGGGTAAGGTTTTTAGTCAAGCTTGTATATGGAATACTCCTGGCCCTACACCAACCATACTTGGACAACTTCATCTCCTAGTGATGTACATCAACAACCCCTGACCTATATTTGACCTTGACCTACATTTAACCTTGAATTACTTACTTAATTCCCCTTGGTTACGGTTTTTACTCGACCTTGGTTAAGCTTTTTACTCAAGCTTGTACATGGAATACTATTGTGCATACAGACACCATACTTGGACAACCTTTTGTCATAGTGATGTACATCAATAACCCCTGATCTATATTTGACCTTGACCTACATTTCCTCTTGAATTACTTACTTAATTATCTTTGGTTAAGGTTTTTAGTCAAGCTTGTAGATGGAATACTCATGGCCCTACACCAACCATACTTGGACAACTTCATCTCCTAGTGATGTACATCAACAACCCCTGACCTATATTTGACCTTGACCTACATTTAACCTTAAATTACTTACTTAGTTCCCCTTGGTTAAGGTTTTTGTCGCGCCCGCTTGCGGAAAGCGCGATATAGTCGGCACTTTGTCGTACGTACGTATGTACGTACGTACGTGTGTCCGGTTAAAGTTTTTGCTTAAGTATTTTTGGTTAAAGTTTTTCGTTATACTATATCTTTTTTTTTAGTGTCCATGCCTCGCCACAAGGCGTGACATGCAGGCCGCGGCCATCTAATTACCCAACCTTGGTTAAGGTTTTTAGTCAAGCTTGTAGATGGAATACTATTGTGCATACAGACACCATACTTGGATAACTTTTTCTCATAGGGATGTACATCAATAACCCCTGACCTTTATTTTACCTTCACCTACATTTAACCTTCAATTACTTGGTTAATGTTTTTAGTCAAGCTTGTATATGGAATACTTCTGGGCCTACATCAACCATACTTGGACAACTTCATCTCCTAATGATGTACATCAATAATCCCTGACCTATATTTGACCTTGACCTACTTTTATCCTTGGATTACTTAGTTATCTCCCCTTGGTTACGGTTTTTAGTCAAGCTTGTATATGGAATACTCCTGGGCCTACAGCAACCATACTTGGAAAACTTTATCTCCTAGTGACGTACATCAATAATCCCTTGGTTAATGTTTTTAGTCAACCTTGGTTAAGGTTTTTATGCAGGCCGCAGCCACCTTCTTTGTCAAGCTATGTGTACATCGACAACCCTCGTAGTCGAGCTATGCTGTTCTCCTACAGCTCTTGTTACTAACTGCTCTGATGCGCAGGCCGGCCCATAATCTCCGCGAGGGGGTGTGGCAGTAACAATAGATAGATAGATAGATAGATAGATAGATAGATAGATAGATAGATAGATAGATAGATAGATAAATAGATAGATAGATAGATAGGATATACGCATTTGCTGATACACTTCATCAGTTTATACGGCCCTTTTCGTCGTGTTTTCCCTTATTTGTGATCTCCCTTGAGATAGCATATTGTGTCACACAAATTTCGTTGGGGGTAGCCATTGATAAGTCCTTAGGAAAGCGATTATAAAGTTGAAATGTTGTTGTTACGTAATCCAAAATGGACATCGTCCAACAATATATTAAATCCACCAGACATCATTTTCTCATGAACTGACACGTCGATGTTGACTACACTTGGCACAGAGTATCGTCTACCTTAGTTGCGAACGGTAACTCTTGCAATCTACTCCCGTACCGTCCGTAGCTACGGATGGTACGGGAGTAAATTTCAAGTGTAAATGGGCGTGGCTCTGGGGCCAAATGAAGATCACATTGTTTACCAATTCGATATATCGCACCACGACAGTCTCCGAATTGTGATATATCTAATTAATACAAATCGAACAGACGATTCATTGTGTGTATTGATGGTCAGTTCTGGTTATTTTCGAGTTTTATCATTCTAAAGGTCAAACGATTGGCACTTTTAAGTATTTTCTTGCAAATAATTTTCCAATTGTCAACACGTTATACATAACCTACTTTATTTTGAATATCGTAATTAGTGTTGACAAATATTGAACACATGCAGTAATATGACTTACATAGATGCATGGACGCGGACTTATCCACTTGAGTATACTGTGTAAATATAGTAACTTATTTTATTACGCAAATCGCCAATATTTTTCCATAATATTGACGTCTCGTGAGTTCATATTGGTCTGTGCCGGAACTACGTTTCACCTCGTAAAATAGTTACTTCTAAATCATCACTAATTTGTTTATTTTATTTATATTTTATATATTTTCTGAAACACATACAAATTACGAGTGATGTACGTATATAATAAAAGGTTATTTGATTTTAATGTGGATATATGCCACTCGTTCGGCCGCGCAACGATATTGCGCTCCTAAAGTCGAATATCGCACGCACGAACTCGTGCATATATACACATACAAATTAAATGAAAAGTCATGCAGAGCGTGATGTTATTAGCCGATCAAATCAGGGTTCAATATATGTCCACATTTTAATAGTTACGGAATCTCAGGGAAAAGTGAGAGAAGTGTTGATTTCCTCCCCAACCAAATTCTCCCAGTTATATTTAGTAAATTACTATGGATTTGCCATTTAGTTGGCGGCCATTTTGCGTTTTCTGACAATGGAGTATATTAACTGCAATATTATTCCAGTTGAAAGAATTAACATTTGAATATCGGTGAAGGCGCTTAGCATTACACAAATATGTAGCAAGTCGACCGAAATCTCATAAATACCCGATTTTTGGCGGCCATCTTGAAAATATGATAATAATATACTGAATATTAGTGTAGTTTACGTAAATTCTTTAATATATCCATCTGAAATGTTTTTGAACAACTTCCACCAATTTCCAAGTTAAGGACCATGATCTACCTATTAGCTCATATATTGGCAATTTTCGACTTCCGTCAAGCATAAAGTTCAATGACCTTGAAATGACCTTGAACTTGGTTTAAAAAAATGGTACCCGGATTTTGTGGAAACATTATACATTCAAGTTTATAAAAACACCGGGTGCCATAAATTAACACGATGTGCCGGAATCTTATATATATACCTATTGCCCAGACTGTAAAAAGATGCCAGAATTTAAGAAAAACAAGCGTGTAAAAAGGTGATTAATTTGGTGTGCAAGTACTGTATGTGAGCTTCAATGTATATATTGCCAATGCAGATATACTTTCTGTATAATCGAGACGCACCATGTGATTTTGTACCTACAAACAGGTGCGCACACTCGTGCTGCACTCCGCGCCGGTGGAAAATTTAAGACAATCCGCTTGAAAAATACAATATGCGCCATTATAAAATGTTTCTAGATGAGTGTTAAAAATCAATAAAATTACTACTCGTCTTGAAACATTCGTTTACAATTAATGGCGCCTATTGTATCTTTCAAGTGGATTGTCTTGAAATATTTCCATCGGCACCGAGTGCAGCACCAGTGAAGTAAGTGGACTCTTTCTCTAACGGTGCATCACAAATATAGAAAAGTATATGTGACCGTGGCTTCAGAAAAAGGCCTTATGGGGTTTGATCAATCTGGATATTAATCTGCTATCACACTCCTGTATGTGAATGTGCAGGCTGATCTGTGCCTACACTGGTCATATTACCATTGAAAGGAAGTAATATCATGCTTACTATGAGTGTTTATACTTTATTATTACATGCTTTATGTGATAATCATGATAATGGAATAAATGATAAAGTATACATGTTTAGCTTCTATTAATAATGGTTTTGAATTGGGATATGTATATGATTTTAATTTCAAAAGGTGCCAGCAAATCTGATGAAGAAATTCCACACCGCTAGTAGTATATAAGAGTCAAAATGATACCACCCCCCACTGGAAGACCCCCGCTATACGCGGGGGCTTCCATCATGAGGTGGTATCATTATTGACTCTTGTATACTACTTGGATTTTCCCCCACTGTTATCACGGTATGCATGAGAAATGTGGAAACTATTTTCGGCAACCACGATACTTCCTCGACTAGATGAGAAGTTATCAATGAGATTACACCCTATTAGAGATAAGAAATCCATAAGTTATATTCAGTATATTAGAACAATCTGTCATAAATATAAACTGACACCCTATTAGAGATAAGAAATCCATAAGTTATACTCAGTATAATACACCCTATTAGAGATAAAAATCCATTGGTTATACTCAGTATAATGCCTACCATAAAGCAAATGAGAGAGCAAGCTAAGAGTTGGGTAATTTCCCTAAGAGGTTTGAGACTCAAGAAAGCTATAGCAGATAGGATAAGTGACGCGCGAGCCGTCGTCTACGAGGAGAGGCTGCGGCGTGCGGTTTCGACCGGACGACTGCCTGCCGACCCCGAAAAACGCTCCGAGAAATTGTAGAACGAGACGACAGCCAGTCTGCGTGCCACTGCTTACGCGCAGCGTGTAAAAGAAGATCCCAGCGCGCGCAGAAAACCACTATACAAGGCGTACTACAATAAGATTTATCAAGGGTTGGTGGGGAGACCTCCTAAGAGTAGGTGAGAGCTCGCCAAAGATTTGGTGGAGGAGGGTCCCAGGGTTCTCGCCGAATATGGCGAAGCTAGGGAAACTGTTGATAGGGGTAGGAGGAAGATAGTATGGACTTTCAAAAACTCAAAATATAGGACGGGGAGATTGCTAATCGCATAATGAATAAAATTCGCCCAGAAATGACCACGGCATGTTATCTGATGTATTCGTGTTCGTATCGTATTAGGAACATCGAGACCGACGAAACGATGATCTATAAAACAATCCAAGGGCAGTCCGTGGATAAATGAGATCGCCAAAGAGTTGGATATCCGATAGAGAGAGAGGTCGAATGGACATCGACAAAGTCGATAGACCATACACAAAATTGACATTCGTTCGTTGGTTATTGGTCGAGGTGAAGATGATCATCGATGCGCAACAACTTCTCATGGGAGCGGGAAAACTCCACGATTGGTTAAGACAGAAAAAAGGAATGTATTCCGTCGACACGTACGACGACTACTTGTGTCTATTTAGGTGCATAGCCATCCACCATGGAGGGAGACCCGACCGCTGTTGTGATAAGGCACGAGCTCTAGCTCGCGAATACCTCAGTCACGATAACGGACCGGATAGTAAGGGAATCCCCCTGGAAGATATTAAGAAGGTCGAAGATCACTTCAAGCTGGGCATTCGCGTTTACGAGCCCACCGCCGACGGAGTGTGGTACCTCATGAAGTCTCCGGCAAACTACGACGCGGTTGGGGAGAAGATCATGACGATAGGAATGTTTGGAGGTCACTCGTTCCTCATCAAGAACCTCCTCAAGATGACTAGCGAGTACGGGTGCACCGGATGTCAACAACGGTTCACAAAGTCGTGTAACATGCACAGGCACGCGACCACCTGCATGGGTGGGAAGACCGTTGTGATATGTCCAGGTAAGAGGGTAGAGAGACCGCAGTCGGCATATGAGAAGGCGTTCTATCCCAAGGGGTCAGTGAGCGAGATGTCTATTCAATGGTTGAGCAGAGAAGAGGAGAGGGTTGGAAAGCACATACATCACGCGAGATGCGGTTACGGTGGCGAGAGGTGGGTGGCCGGCGATCCGGTCGACGGCTACTGTCACGAAATCAAGACCGTGTTTCAGTTTCACGGATGTTACTGGCACGGGTGTCCGAGGCATTGCATGAGAGGTAACGCGAGATCGCTGTACAAGAGGACCAAAATTCAAGACGCCAAGATAAGGGACGCGGGTTACGAGCTGGTGGTGATGTGGGAGTGCGAGTGGTCGAAGGAGGGGAATCCCCATTATCAACCACCGCCGCGCGAGGAGGCGACGACTCTGTACCCTCACCAGATAGTCTACGACTTCGAGGCGTATCTCGACAAGTCGAAAACCACACACCCCACCAAAGACCTGACCTTCGAGGTCGAACACGTCCCTATATCGGTGTCGTTGGGGGATACGATGCACGAGGGAATCATCCACATATGCGAACGAGATCCAGACACTCTGGTCGAGAAATTCGTGACCGAGCTGCAGAGGAGAGGTAAAGACATCAGGGAGGGGGTTAGGAAGAAGTATATGCCGACCGACATAGAGATGCTGAAACCTCAGCGAGAGAAAATCGTCTCGTGGATCGACCAAGTCCCGGTGGTGGGGTTCAACTGCAGCAGGTACGACCTGAATCTCATCAAGCGGTACCTTGTCGAGAAGTTGGCGGCCACCGTGAATAAGGTGATGGTCAGAAAGAGGGCCAACACGACGATGTTTCTGTTTACCTCGGAGTTTAGATTTCTCGACGTCATCCAATATCTGGGACCCGGTACCACTTACGACAAGTGGGTTAAGGCGTACGACTGTAAAACGGTAAAGTCTCACTTCCCGTACGAGTGGTTCGATTCCCCAGAAAAACTCGACCATCCGGGGCTGCCCGACTATCCCGAGTGGTACTCAAAGTTGAAGGGTGAGTTCCTACTGTCGTTGCCCGAGTGGAAAGAGTGTAAGAAGGTTTTCCGAGAAAATGGGATGAAGACGTTCCAGGAATGGTTGCGAAACTACAACGACTTGGATGTGGGACCGTTCCTGGTGGCACTGACTTAAATGACGGAGTTCTACAGGGGGAGAGGCGTGGACATACTCAAGGATGCTGTGTCTCTGCCCGGGGTTTCCCTTCAGTACCTGCTTCGCGGGACGATCGATGGGAAGGCGGACACGCCCGAGCTGTGGTCACCGAAGGATGAGACTTACGCGATGATGAAGGAGGGGTTGGTTGGTGGTCCGTCCATAGTGTTCTCCAGATACGCCGAGGCTGGCAGGTCGACGATCAGGGGTCAGGTGGGGAGTCGAGAGGAGAAGATGTGCAAGGCGGTGCTGGGGTACGACGCCAATGCTCTGTACCTATCTACTCTGTCGAAGGACATGCCGTGCGGGGAGGAGAAGATATGGACGTGGGACGACCCGGAAAGTCAGGCACATATAGATCGTTTCGTGAGGAAGGCCAGACGCGACGAGTGGTTCGGATTTGCAGAGTTGGATATAGAAGTTCCGGAAACCTTGCGAGATAAGTTCTCTGAAATGTCACCATTATTTGTAAACAGAGCTGTCGAGGAAGCAGAAGTCCCGGAACACATGTTAGACTATTTGAAGGACACGGATCGGAAACGAGGAGACAGTAAGAAGCTCGTTGGAGCCCTATCCGCCAAGAAGATGATCATATACTCCCCGCTACTAAAGTGGTATCTGGAGCCCGGTCTGGTCATCAACGCGGTGCATAGGGTGATAGACTACACGCCCGGCAAACCGTTCCTATGGTTCGTTAAAGAGGTCACCGCTGCCAGACGGACGGGGGACGTCGACAAAAGCAATGCGGTGTTGGCGGAGATATTCAAACTGGTTGGCAACGCGTGTTGTGGCAAGCTGATAGAGGCGCAATAGAGACACATGAACACCACTTATAGGAAGGATGAGAAGACTGTCGACCGGGCACTGAGGTCGGCGTGGTTCGAAGACCTGGAGGAGATTGGGGAGGCTTACGAGATATCGAGCAGGAAGACTCGAGTGGTTATCAACAGACCGTTTCAGTGTGGCAATGCGGTCTACCAGTTGGCCAAGCGCCGGATGCTGGAGTTCTACTACGACTTCTTGGACAAGTACGTGGATCGTGGAGATTTCGAACTTATACAGATGGACACTGATAGCATGTACTTCGCGCTGTCGGAGAAGACGCTGGCGAAGGTGGTGAGAAAGAAGATGAAGAGAAAGTTCAACAAGGAGAAGGCCGAGTGGTTGGCGTGGGATAAATGGAGCAACAGAACTCCGGGACTGTTCAAGCTGGAATTCGAGGGGGATAGAGCCATCGCTATGTGCAGCAAGTACTACGTGAGCGGTGACGAACAAACTAAGCACTAGGCCAAGGGGATGTCGAAGAGATCTAACGATCTGACTTGGTGGAGGTACAAGAGCGCTCTCGAAGGGAGAAAGGACATGGCGGATAACAGAGGATTCCGAATGGTTAACGGTGTGATGAAGACTTACAATCAGGTGAAGTTTGGGCTGTCGGCGTACTACGACAAGAGGAGAGTGATGGAAGACGGAGTACACACCGAACGGTCCGGGGGTAGCTGGGTGTCAGAAGGCACCGCGAGAAGTTCTTCGCGAACAAACCCGTGCGATGGACCATCTTCCAAATAGTAGAGCACGGGCTCATCGGGTTTGGTAATAGATCGATCTAGATGATATACATTGAGAGACCACACGGGATCAGTCGCGCGGCGGCGGCGGCCCTCGAGCTCTCCAGGTTGACAGAGGTACCGGACGTCAACATCCGATGGAAGCCGTTTCTCCGCTAAACCAACGGGTCGCCCGCGCGAGACGGCGGAGGGCTTATGCGCCACCGTGTTTGCCTTGATGGCATCTACAGGCTTCTTACCGATCAATCTATTCACCTCGCCGTTCAGTGCGGAGACCACGGCGGACAGCCTGGTCACCCACTCGGTCGATCTCGAATGAGGATCTACAAGCTCTTTGGCATATTGGTGGCCGAACAACCTCTCAGCCAGGGTTCGATTGAACCGCTCCACGATCCCCTGGTCCCGGTGGATGTTGACGCGTCCGCGACTAACAGAAACGTTGTGCTTAGCCAATAGATGAGAGACCGCGCCCATGAACTCGCGGCCGGGATCGACCTGGAGAAGATTCGGCCATTTGAGAGGACTCCCCTTATATATTCGGGAAAGAGCCTCGGCACCCTCCTTAGACTCTTTCGTGGCCTCTGACGGTACATAGAAATCTGAAAATTGGGGCTCGCGATCCAGCGGTGTGAGAATTTTCTTCGGATAAGCAAGCTTGTATTCGCCCATGGATTCGTCAACGTTCCGGAAAGTTTGCACGGCGTGACTCTCGCGGCGAAGCTCTTCGTTGATCCAGTCCACACGGTTGGTTCGTTTTTCCGCCCATGCTTCCTTTGCGCTATTGAATTGTTCTGTAGCTAAATCGTGACGCTTGCGCTCTTCATCCGTGTCCGAGTTTTGTCCTATTAACGAGAATAAAAAGTTGCTACCGCTGAACGACAATGCGTTCATCAGCGCTCCAAATATAGATAGTTCGACCGAAGTAGAAGTAGAAGTAGATTTAGATTTAGCCATTTATTTCCATATATTAGCAGCTAGAATTCCAGCTTTAACTAGATAATCTCGAGTCATGTCCAATTTGGGAGCGAGCCCTCCGAAGGCCATCTTTGATAGTCGAGCAAACCCGATAGTGAGACCCGATATCAACACGGCGTGATAAAGCGCATTCACTATCATTTTACCATTGTTTTCAACCGTTTTACCATTGGTTTCAGCCATTATATTTATTGCATATAAAAGGGATCGCGTTTAATGTTTAAATAGGGCGCAATCGGTTTCGGAACTTTCTTCGGAACCGCCTCCAACTCCAATTCGTGAATTGATGGGGGTTGTCTCGAAAGATAGTTCCACACACACACGGTGCCAACAACTGCCAGACCACCACCAACAACCCACGGGAGGATTTCTATGTAATAGGGGGTAGGAGCTACAGCACTCCACGATTGCTCTTCCCTCAACACTGTTGAACGCGATTGCTCTTCCCGCTCCTGAGTTGGAGATTGAACCGCAGCTGTCTTCGGGTGTTTTGCTGTTTCTGTCCCTAACTCCAATTGTGATTGGGGGTCCTGAGCCGGAACAGTAATTCCCGATTGCAACGACAGTTTGGCCTCTCGAAGCTCGGCGAGTATTTTATCTTGTTTAACTTTTCGGGTGGCAGCCGCTGCCCGCCCAGCTGCCTGTCTTTTTGGGTTTTTATGTCGTGCAACCGGATTCAACAGTGTTGATGGAGGATCAATCGGAGTTGGAAGTGCTGCAATCGAGTTCATCCAATCTCGATTGGGAGTTGGAGCAATCGGGTTCAACAGTGTTGAGTGCGGTTCCGTCACTCTCGCAGGTGCGTCTTGTGTCATCATTTTCTGAGCTTATAATTCGTGGGCATATATGTCCAAATTGACAGTGTTTACCCGTGGTCAACACGGTTGTCAGCGGAGCCAAGTACATTCCAAACTTGTGATAAATTGAGCAGCAGGCTGTTCTAAGAGTGTGTCCTATAAAAGGGTCAGTCTCGAGATCGCGAATCAACCCCGCGGTGTTTGGTATAGGGTAGCGGTAGCGTACAAATGAATAGCCGCCGATCCAAGAGATTTTGTCATCTCTGCACCTAACCTAGATTCGTATCGCGCATACATTTTATCAATCTCCGATTGTCCCCGAGCAACCAGCGCAGCTAGCCGCTCGCGTCGCGCCGCGTTTTCATTTTCTTTCATCCCACTGCTACAATTCACGAATTGAGCAGATACCGTATCGGCAGTCGTGCCAACAGGTGTTCCATCTTTCATGAAAGAAGTTTCAGTTGTGTCGGCAGTCGTACCATCTTTCAGGAAAGATGTCGGCACAAGTGTTTCTTCCATTAGCTGATCGAGAAGTTCGTCGCAGTTCATTATTTTATTTATTCCAACAGTGTTGGGTGTACTATTCTGACAAGTCTCATAAGTCTAACATATTGATTTATTACAAAGTAATAAAAGCGCACCACCCGATACTTATGCTCGCAACAAAGCAATACTTGCTGAACAATTATTAAGCAATTGCTCAGCATTGTTAAGCATTGTTCAGCAGTTACTAACGAGCGTTAAACACAATCTAAGCAATTGCTTAATAATTGCTCAGTAATTAATTGATGACTTTGTAAGCAGTTGGTTGATCAGTCTTTAGCAGAAGCTTGGCGTGCTTAGTTTCCGAAAGCATCTGTCGAACCTCCAGGCGCTCCTCGCGCGTTGGGATCATCGAATGAGTCTCGGTCCTTGCAGTGAAAGAGGGCGACCCATTTCGTTTGCTCGCGCAGATCCTTGAGGACGACGTTGTACTTCTGAGTGGAGATCCATACGCTTTGCCCCGCATGGCGGCCAGAAAATGCGAGCTCCGAGAGCATGTCCTTCTTTTTGGTCATCGCCGCCTTGGCCGAGCAGTCGTCAATCACGTATAGGGTGGGCTCGCCCTGGAAGATTTGGTATAAACCACGCAGCCAATCGTGAAGCCTATCACCGGGGTCAATAACGTATACCTCAGGGTCGGTCCATATCCACGGGCGCCGCTGATAAGTATCGTTGTGCCGCACAGTGGGACACAGGATCACAATATGTCGAAAGATATCGCGGTAGGACCCCTCGAGCAAGTCGAGGATGAAAATTGTTTTTCCTCATCCTGTCTGCCCACATATTATGGCAGAGTGGGCATCACACACTTTATTTTTAGATTGATTTATTAACAAATCGTTAGATTGATTTATTAAATCAGTAGAGTGCTGAGACGTATCGACCATCTTCGATGTTGAGTTGTGCATCTGTAATTATATATAGATACACGTTCAATGCGCCAGCTCCATCCGTCTCTTTGGTTATCTGGATCGTCACACCCTCGCTAGCGTTCTCAACTTGGCGTCCACTACCGTGCATTTGGTCGTCGTCGCTGACTCGCATGTCTAGTCATAACGCGTACTTGGAAGTAACATTCCACAATGTGTCGCTTTTGTCTTTCGTCATCTTGCGATGGCGAAGAACTCGGTCGTAAAGTATGGCAACGCGCCCGGCGTACTGCGTTCTGATCAATCGCGCGAGTTCGGGCATCGTGACCATGTCGTACTCCAGCGGCACATTGTCGAACGTATACGTCGATGTCATGTCGGTGGCTATGAGAACTCGGCCATAGTCGTTGAACGTTAGTTCGTATTCGAGGCGGTCAGCCAAAGCGCTATGATAGTAGGGCATGTGACTCTCCAGCAACTCAAAGTCGAACAGGATGTAGAAGCGGTTGCCGTAAGCGGCCGCGATCGCGTTGTCGCTTGCGTTGTTATCTACCTTGTCACCAGCCCCGATTCTAAGTCTGGTAACGTTCTTATTTTTGCTGGTGTCAATACCCTGATAGACCGCATTTTCACGCTCTTGCTCCGTCTTCCACAGGTCCTGGTAACAATGGTAGACGTCGCTGTCGTCGATCGACATCACCTCATTACCAGAAATCTTTATCATGGTCTTCTTGACGATGGCGCGACCCAGGTTTTGAACGACGGTTCGGTCCGCGTCTGTCGACGTCAGCGAAATAGTGAAAGCGAGGCGAACAGTCCCCGGCACAATGACGTCGCTAGCTCCGAGGTTTGGGAAGCGGACCAACAGCTGTTGGGTCTGGTCGATCGTCGATGGGTTGTTCGTAATAACGACGCTCTGTCTCACACCTTTCGCCCCAAGGGGCTCACGCAGTCTGCGGTATGGATTGAGTTTGCGACCGTATTGACTCGAAGACATTATTGAAACTAAATACTCTATTAAACCCGTATGATTTTTTCTTTAATACATAATTAATTATAAAAATGGATGGTTACGATATTGGTATGGACGAAGTCGGCCGAGATGATTACCTCGATGATGACATCGATGACATCGCCATCGATGACGAAACTACATTCATAGAGACGCCAGCCGGCGAGGAAATAGGTGGCGCTACCAACACCATTAGTCTAAGTCAGGAATTAGTCAAGTCAACTGTAGACGACTACTACATCAGTTTGTCAGAAAAAGGTGAGGTCCCATCTGTCGGCCGCGACTACTCCAAGTTCGAATTGGATCGGCGTGGTAGGTTGCGACTAAAAGCATCAAATATCCCGATCGTCAACATGAGGACCGGAAAACCCGTAGCGCTGAACACCATTGCCGGAAACCGGGGCGGTGGCCAAATCGTAAACGACGAACTCGGATTCACGGATTGGAAGCGTGGTAAAACAATTATGCCGGCCCGCGCTGTAAAGACCATACAGTCTACCGACGAAACGATGGCGAAGACAGCCGCCGCGAGAGAAACGATCGAGCTCAGCGAGCTCCCTCGTGTAGCCACCGACGCTATTCGCACAATGGAGATCAACGAAAACGAAATAGATGGAATACTCAACCTCGACCAAAGGTCTAACGATAACCCACCGTTACCTCTTCGCGAACTCCGGGGCCTCGATAAGGCTCTACAAAAGGTCCGGGGCGAACTGGTCCTTAACCTCTCCAAACTATCGGCGCTGGATGAACATATCGCGCTAGAAGAAAGAAAACTTGGGGAAACTGGTGACGATAGAGAATCTACCGAGCGGATCACCGAACGCCTGCGGTCGTTGCGGGATGAAAAAGCCGCTCGCTTGGAGGTCGCATCGGTTTGCCGTGGGGCTCTTCGCACCCAAATCAGTCGGATCCGCGAAACAATCTCGAGGGTTCGGCATGAGGAGATTCGGTGACCGTATTCGCACTCTGTTCAGAGAGCAGGGCGTCACGATAGTATGCATCCTCGTAGCTCTCGGCATGGTTATATCAACCATAGTTCTAGTTATCGAGCTGCTCGTAGGTGGTGCGGCGGCTGCACCAGCGCCAGCACCCGCGCCATCCGGCGGAGCTAAGGAGTGGGAAAAAAAGCATCTAAAAGCCCTCGCCAATCTCCTGGCTAAATATGCTGGAAGGGCGGCTGCCGCGCTGCCTGGACTGATCGGGAGTGTCGTCTCCTACTTGTTATCTATATTATCAAAAACGGCCGGATGGCTCGCCGAGAATGCTTGGGCTTTAATCGTGGCGATCGTCGGTCTTATACTATTCTCCGCCCGAGAGTTACTAAAACCAAAGCGCTAGTAGTACGATCACCACGAGGGCTACGACGAGCCCTAATATCTCCTCCTCGTGGATTGTTAGTGGTGTATCCGATTCATAACTTGGGGGTGCGGAGGTGGAACTTGGTGGTGTATCCGATTCATGATTTGGGGGTTCTGGGGTGGGTTTTTGTGATTTTATGACATCTTTTTCAAATTTATTTGAATTTCCACCCTCACCCCTCTTGACCCCGGCCGTCTTGGGGGTGCTCTTGACCCCGGCCGTCTTGGGGGTGCTCTTGACCCCGGCCGTCTTGGGGGTGTCTTGGCCCCGGCCGTCTTGGGGGTACTCTTGATGATATCCGTGTTCATGTTCGCGTTGTAGCCGATTTTTTGATCGGCGGTGGCGATTACGAGCTGATTATTGTAACCGTCAACCGGGTCGTCTCGTAGTATCATATTGCTCGGCGCGCTATAAAGATCCCATCCAAATACATAGTCTAGTGGGGTGCTGACATTCTGCAAAACGTCTTGATACAGATTGATCGCCGCCGGGAGGTCCATCGGTCTGTTTATTGCGTCCTCGACATTTGCCAAGAACTGTTTTTGCGCGTCAAACGCCTTCATGTCTCCTATCATAGAAGTGCGCGTTTGCGCCTGTGCACCGAGGACGGCCCAGACGTATGTGCGAATGGAGTCATTGAGACGGGTAACCCCAGCCCTGGTGAACCCCTTCCCCCTACCCAAAATAAAAAGTCCCCAGCCGATCTCGACGTGCTCGCTTTGTTCTATGTTGTCGACGTGATGTATGACAGATGGAAGGTATTTACAGCCGGCGAAATTACAGTGTATTGGTGGATCTGAAGACGCGCCGAATGTCATAGTGTTTGAATGGAAACTTCCCACATTGCGGGTTTCGATATTGTTGTTTAGAAATATATCACCTAACCCACCATTTTTAGTAACTGTTTTCTGTTTCCAGTCGGTATTTTTAGAAATCTGAAATTCGGCACATATTCTTTCGTAGGCTTTGTGGTCGTATGTGCTGTATAGAGGGTCCCAATTATTCTCTGGGGACGGTTTCACGGTCATCTCTTGTATGATCCTCCTAATAGTGTAGTAAACGTGAAAAGTATAAACACTTTCGCAGAAAGCTTTCTTATGCTCCATGTGGTTTATGTAAGACACACCACACCCGGTTGCGGCACACCACACAGCAAAATTTAACTGGTTCTGCCAAAACTGCATCGGTGTTGCTTTCCACGCGTCTAGGGTTTCTTGGGTAGTAATTTTGGGCAGCCTATAATTATCAAATATGTTTGAAAAAGTTGTATCAAATCCGGTATCTTCGTTTACTCTTATTGTTTGGTTTATTAGCTTTCTAATTAAGTAGTGGATTCCTACCGTTAAGTAGTACACACCTCCCCCATCGTACTTTGCCTTTGAATTGAAGCTAAATGCCTTGGTATTCAACGACATTTTAATCAGAGTTTATTATGTTTGCTACTATCACTAATGTTCAAAAAGAGAGTTGTGAACTTCAGAAATCAATCGACAACTGCTGCGGAAAACGCCGGGTAGGCCTCAGATCAATCACCTTCACGGTTGGGTGGCCGAATGTGGGGACGAGCGAAGGGTTTTACTATGTGAAGGATGTGTAAAGCTGCCTCCCGGACTGTGGGGAACAAGACAGCTCATAGACTTTGTTTCCACAGAGCTTGACGGTATAGTAAACCTCACAGTATCGAAGGCTACCGGACTTGCAACAATGACCATCGGCCCAGACAACCAGATAATGATCTCCCCGGTGTTGGGTATTCAACTCGGTTTTAGAGAGACATACTCCGCAAATAAAGGAGTGTTTGTCTCGGGTGAGTACGTCGGTGATAACCCGGTGGACTTCGCCTTCACGAAAAATCTCAGGGTACACCTGGATCGGGTGAACACATCGTACAACATGTTAGACGGATCTCCCAGCACATTACTGAAAACCGTGCAAGCCAGTGATTGTTTCTTTGGGGAGACTGTGACCTTAGACTTCCCACGCCCCGAGATGAAAGTTTTGGAATCGGGACATATCCACGAATTTAAGCTCTCTATTCTTGATGATCAAGCGAGAGAGTTGAAGAACTATTACCCGATTTCGGTCGTCCTAGAAATTTCAAATTAATTAATATTAAGAAAATTAGCACTAGACACAAGTTCGTAAGTTATAACAACCAACATTATGAGTATATACGGACCAGGTAGTTCTTCCAAATTCCGTTGAGGATTGGGTGACATATATAAATTCAAAGAATCCGAGTAACAACCCAATCGAGATTGGAGCTCCCGACGGATCCAACCCCACAGGTGATTTTTTAACTACCGGAAAAACCATATCACTGATCAATAGAACTATATCGGCGGCCACGGACGAGATTCACTAGAGTCTACTATCACAACTTAGAGTATATGCCCTGGCTGTGACTACACAAAGTCGTGAAGAAACACATACAGAACTTAACGAACTAGGCGGAAAAATAACCGAATTTCTGGAAGAGGCCAGGTTGGGGATTGAGGGAGTCCAAACAGGTATTGCGAAAGCCCGAGAAGATCACCAGACGGACCTTACGGAAGCATATGGGATGTTGCGCTCAGAGTATCGAACGGGGATTGCGGAATTAGGAGCCGAAGTGGTTGAATCTATCCGCGCCGCTGATGAATCACTTGTCGTGGTTGATGATAAAGTAAATCGAGTTCGTAAACACGCGAACAAAGCACTTGAGGAGACCTCTGAAAAGGTTCGTGTTGAGGCCCATGCCGCTATCGAGGAGCTTGCCACATTGTTGGACACATCTGTAGAGCAGTTTAAGTTACTACGCAGCATAAAACCCTTCATCACAGTTTGGGCTGAGAAGCGGGGGCCATTAAATGAGGGGGCCTATGAATATTCATTTGGTGCCAAAGCGAACAATTGATATGGGGGATACGTCATGACATCTCCAGGTACGGTTCGACGAATGGCGGTCTGTTCGGTTAATGCTAATGGTAAACCTGTGGGCGCGGTCATCACAAATCTCGTAGTGGATGGGGAAGAACAGGGGTATGGAGCCCCTAAACTCGCTGGACAGAGTTCAGGGGTGGTTTTGTTCGCCGGTGACGATCCAATTAGACTTTCCGAAGGTAGTGTTATTAACTTTGTTACGAAAATCGCTAGCCCAGCGAGTTCTTCCACTGTTGTGACATTGTTGATTAAAATAAATTTGTAAAATACAAATATATTGGATAATATGAACGAATCACCGCTTCCGAGCACGCTAAAAGGTTTTTGCGAAAGAAGTTCAGATTTTAGGTTGGAAAATATCGTAGAGATGCAGGATATTCTAAAACCAGAGGGGGAACTCGGAAAATAAATGCTAAAAAATATAGACGAGCTCCAAATATAGTGGAGGGGGTGAGCACCGTGCTGGCAACAATTTCTATAATGGGTGGGGCCGGAACCGCTGCATTGTTATCTACAGTCGTGGCAATTCCTATTGCCGTAGGTTTGAGTGGTGTAGCCACTGGGGCGGGGTTCTTATGTATGGCGTTCAGAGTAGTTGGAAAGAAATTTGAAAATAAAAGTATAAAGCACGACAGAATATCGGTTCTCGCGAGGTCTAAGAAAAATAGTATTGACGTTATCGTGTCCAAAGCGTTGGCCGATAACAATATATCTGATGTCGAGTTCGAATCGGTGGTGGAGGAGATGTCTCGATATGAGGATCTAAAAACACTATTAGAACTAAGGCGCGCGCCACCCTTCCCAAGATTGAGAATACTGATTGGGATAAATTTAGGTTAAAACTGGGAGATAAAGTGGGGGGGAAAGTTACAACACTACCGTGAGTATGTCACCCACCGGCCACCATACTTATCGATAAACACAAACTGTCCATACCAGGAAGTAATATATAGATCACCTCGATAGCTTGGTGCATTACACGCCAATCGCTATTGGAGAACTACACCGGCGTCTGTCTTGGTGTGTGTGTTTAAACTTAAATCAATACACACCGTGGCTTCGATAAGGTGAAATACACTGCAGCGGTCGGATAGGAACGCTGTTTAACGTTGATACAATATCGGTTTTATCTTTATAACTGACTTTCTGATTTGAATTATTACTAAACGATAATACTTGCGAGCACGTTATTCCTTGCTAACCAGTCGATGCGTAGCCTGAGTGCCACCGCATGGTGGACATAGCAGTGACTCGGATCTGGTTCCTACCCCACAATGCCGACATGGGCGAGGCGAAACGGACCCTCTTCTCATACATGCCCTGTGATGTTTGCAATACTCATAAATACCGGTACGATGACATCTCTCGTGACTACCTGTCTTCAACCACGCACACTTAACTAGAACCAGCTTCTACGGCGCGAATCCTGGGACCCCTCTTCTCATACATGCCCGGTGATGCTTGCAATACTCGTAAATACCGGTACGATGACACCTCTTGAAACTACCTGTCTTCGATCACGCACAATTAACTAGAACCATTATGTGATTACATATACTGAGTATAACATAGGGATTTTTATCTCTAATAGGGTGTATTTCGCCTTATCGATTATTGCGCAACACTAGGTAGTGTTTATATTTCATATAACAGCATTCGTGGTCGTGTGGGCTAAGGCGCCACTCTATGGAGACGTGGGTTGTGAGTTCGAATCTCGGCTAGACCTAAAGCTTTTCTTCTTTTTTTTCTTCTATCTTTACAAACGAAATCGCTATGGTAAACAAAATATGTTCCATTCTTCTCATACATTCTGTGCGAACAGTGTGGGAAAATCCAAGTAGTATATAAGAGTCAAACATGATACCACCTCCCTGTGGGAGGCACCGCGCGTAGCGGGGGGCTTCCAGAGGAAGGTGGTATCATTTTGACTCTTATATACTACTCCCCTGGCCCAGGAATACCAATTCAGCGATTTCGGTCGGCTGCCGGCATGGTACAGATAAACAGGTCGGCTGTCGGTCTGTATAGTCGACTATACCGACCGACAGACAACCTGTTTAGCGGTACCATGCTGGCAGCCCACCGAAATCGCAGAATCGCTATTTCCTTGCAATCAATAGAAAAGTAAATGTTTGATGGCGAAATAAGTGAATCAGAAAAAGAAGATTTCAGTAATTACAAAAGGACCAGTGTATATCAATTTGGTTCAGTTAAAATCAGCAATTGAGTCACACAAATTTACTAGTCCACACGAAACGGTAAAATTTTTGTCAGTGACCGTCTTACCAAACTTATCCTTGTTCATGAGCCAATTAATGAGAAGACAACCGTTCAATATAGTATATTTCTGTCGAACTGAACCAATAACCCGTTCCACATGCATTCTTGAGTGGGCAAGTTTACGCGTTGATTCCACGTCCAGAGGGGATAGCTGATCACGACCTTTCGTAAATGCTGGAATCTTCACTTCTGCAGCTACCGAGCCAACACTGTCCTTGACATCAAATCCTCTGTCCGCCAACACTAAATCCTCAGGTAATAACTTGGACAGGAAGTCACTGTTCTCTGTCACAAACTTGTCACTCACACGACCACCCCATGCTTTCGATATGAAGGACACACTGCCCTGAGGAGTAATTCTAATTAGAAATTTCACAGTGTGGTGGTGTTTGTATGAAGACCAGGTTTCTGCTCTGGCTTTCAAACCACTTGGTTTCTCAATAGATACCTCAAAACAATCAATTATCACTGCACACCTGTGGCCGAAGTACTTCCTAAATTCCATTGGCATGGTTTTTCTCAATGTCTCGCGCTCTGGCCATCTTATGAGTTTCTTTAGCCGCTTGTACATACAGTCAATAGTCCGTGTAAAAAGTATAGATATTGTTGATTGAGTAGTGTCAAATTCATACGCAAGAAAGAGATTTGACAAATTTAGTCGCAATTTCACTAATGTCAATATTATTACCTTGAATTTGGGAATGACCAGACTGGATGGCAGGTGAGGCTCCAGAAAATTAAACAATATAGATAGAACTGTGAAGGATGGTAATCCTGTTAAATGTTTCACCTTCTCGTCACTACCCTTAAAATAACTTATAATTTAGTTTCCAAATGGGCCACTTTTTCCTTCAGCTCCCCATTCTCTGTACGCAGTTCCTGCAGCTCCAGCGACATAGCCTCCATGAGTGGACCATCAACATCAGTATGTGACTGAACGCCGTCTTCATCAACGCTGTCACCCATATCTATACCGGTTTCAGTGTGATCAGGTCCAACAATAGTTGTGGATTCAGCTGGCTTCCTTCTCTTCTTTTCCTGCTGCAGATCATATCTTGATGTAGATGATGCTCGCTTTTGTCCGCCCAGATTAACTGATGGTGCCCAGTTTGGGTTAAGATGGTAATACAACTCTGCCTTCTTTCCTGAAACATATACATGATATATATTAAAAACAAATAAATACATGTGTACTTGTCGGATATTGTAACTTTGCACATTTAGTTACAATATAATAACTTATTTTTATTATTTCTTCTCGGAAGTATATGTTGCATACACCATCTGAACATTCTTGCTGAGACGGTTCAGATGAGTGATCACAACATTTACATGCACTTTTGAGGAGAAATAAAAAAGAAAAGGTGTACTCTTATTTATGAAATATCACTGAAATTTATGACAAATTTTATACATATGACATGCGCCAAGTGATTTTGCATGTACAAACATGTGCGCACTTTGATGAAAAATATTTACAAAATTTACAATATCTTTCATACATAACATTGAATGGTGACAACATGGTGACATTCGGCATTTGCTCTGAGAATTTCATCAACGTTTGGCATGATTTACAGAAAATATCGCAAAATCTGTAAACATTTTTCATGAAATTCCACACAAACTGCAATTTTGTATTGTCTTAGGTCCATCAAAATACACCATCTCGCACGTCTTAAGCATGTTAAGTACAGTGACAGCACGGGTGTCAAACATTACAATTCAGTGGGTGGCCGCAGGGCTCCAGATAAGGAATTAGTAATTGAGTATTGTTACTCCATCAGTTCTGAAGCAATTGAGTATTTCAAAATTTTAATTGGGTAAACTTAAATCATACTACTGTTTACACATCAACAGACAGCAATTATTGAATAGTTTGTTTCGAAATGAAAACACATCTTGGAATTTCATTAGAATTGTCTCCTTGGATGTGTTTTTCATGGAAAAATAAGAAAAATATGCTATATTGTGGTCTGTTTATTGTTTTCTGCAGCATGATAAAGGTACCACAATTGTTCTCATTGCTTTTTGATACTCACTACTTCTGATTTCAATAGTTTTTTTTGCAATTTTAATTGGGTATTTACGCAAATACGCAGCTTATCTGGAGCGCTGGGTGGGGTTCACACACAATATAATGATTACACCAGCTTACATTGTCTCACCAGCTGACAAGTAGAACTATCGGATATTTATAATATCAAGGACTTACCATTGACAAAATGCGCCAAATACACCCGAACATTTTGGATATTCGTGGGCCCAAATTCTTGTCCAATTCTAGCCAGCCATCCGAAGGCGGAAGTCGATTCGCCAGACTCGTTTGTTATCGCCATCCGAACTCAGTTTCTCGCATTCCACACCTTGATTTGTGATTACTGCAGGCAATATATAATATTCCAGTGTCCTTTCGCGATCTTTACGATGACTACATCCGTATATAGAACACTTCACAACCATTATGCGTCTAACTAACTGAATTCAGGTCAAACTTCGACGTGTTTTGTACATGGCGGAGCTTCCGATTTGTGACGTCAAAACGTTTAGTTATAGACAAATTGCAAACCGCCGAACTCTTGTAGTTAAAACCTTTATTTATAGCCAAATTGTGTTATTTCGCTATATTTAAAGTTTTAAACAGAGATAATGGCCAACAATGAAAAATTATCCGGTTGATGTAGTTTGGAAGTGATACAACAAATTTCGCGTTTGTAGATTCCCGAATATAGGAGAAAAGGGTGGTTACAAAATTGTTCACAAACCGATGGATAACCAATATATAGCCGATCTATAAATATATCGGCTAATAATAACCTATAAATATAGTGATATTACGTACTTTCGTTTCCCATTGAAACACAGTGCAACGCAAGCCCGTCAATATTTATTTCCATATTGACGTCTCGTGAGTTCATGTTGATCAGTGCCGGAACTACGTTTTACCTCGCAAATTTTTTGTTTTATTTTAATTACGTTTTGTATATCTTTTGAGGCGCATATAAATTGCGAGTGACGTACATGTATAATAAAAAGGTTATTTGATTTATATGTGGATATATGCCACTCGTTCAGCCGCGCAACGATATTGCCCAATATCGCACGCTGCAGAACTCCTTTCAATTAATCGCATATTGCGACGCACTCGCCAAGTTGTATTAAATTCATCATTAAATGTTCAGCGCTATAATTAGAACTGTCACACCGCCAATCACATACTAGTATAGCGATTCGAAATCACGTGTAGGGGCGGGTAAACAATAAGTAGGTTATAGTTCACATATTAAATAATTTTTTAATAAACTAATAAAAATTCAATATGTAAACTATAACTATTACTTTCAAATCAAATAACCTATACATAGCTACATCCTTTCAGCACGGGTGCCCCGTATTATGAGCCAGGGGAACACTGCGGAATGGAGCAAAGACGGACGTATGTCGATGAAATCAAGGCCATATTTAGCCGCACAGGGTTGGACGGAGTGACAGAGCTTGTCAAGAGGAATATATCCCGCTGGGGTGATATGCCAATAGATGTTGCTGTGACGGGTAACTCTGGCACGGGTAAATCCACGTTTGTTAACGCCATTCGCGGCTTAACGGCCGACGACAAAGACGCCGCGAGAGTAGACGAGGTGGAGACGACAATGCACGCTACACCGTACGTTCATCCTTCAAAGGGCCATCTACGTTTCTGGGATCTACCAGGCGTCGGAACACCGACGTTCCCCAAGGATTCCTACTGCCGGGATGTCAAGTTTGATTCTTATGACATATTTCTTATTCTTTCTCAGGACAGACTAACGGAAAATGACATTTGGCTAGCAAAACAAGTACATAGGCTCTACAAACCTTTTTTCTTTGTTCGCACTAAAATAGACAACTCTGTTGCTGACGATAAGCGAGCGCACCGAAAAACACACAACACAGATGCTTTGCTTGCAAAGATATATAATGATTGTGAACGGCAGTTCGCCGATGCCAAGTTTGTTGACGTAGAATGTTATCTTATCTCCAGCTACGTGAAGACCGCTATGACTTCAAACGTATTGAAGGTCGGCTTAATGACTTGCGTGGTGAGGCGGCAATTATTCTAACCACAGCTGCTTTTCAAGATATTACCACAGACAACGCCGTTGTTTTACAAGAACGGGTTAAAAGTGTTTCGTTAATGGCAGGTTCATACGGACTAGTTAGTGTACCAGGGCTATCTATACTAATTGACACAAAAATGATAAAGGACGAAGTCCACTTCATCATAAAACAGCTAGGGATTGACGAGACGTCGCTGGAGACATTGGCGAAACAGACTGGCATTTCATTACGCGAGGTTAAACAATACATGCGTAGACGGACAAATAGAGAACTGAGAACGATTGAATCGGACATAGGAACATTTGTCCGTAAAGCTGCTGGCGAGAAATCCTGGTTGACACATGTTCCTGTCCTGGGCATGTTCAGCAATGCCGCGGGGTCGGCGGCATCCACGGACTCATTCCTGCGGGAAAAGATAACCGAACTAGGAAACGATACAATAAATGTCTATGTGCATGTTATGAAGCGTATTATTAAAGACACTGTGTCTCAGATATGCTCAGGTGACGATAAAACAATTAGTACACCATGATTTAATTGTGTAGATTTGTGTCGTATTTCTGAACCCAGATGTATCTATGTAATGGGTCGTACGAAAATAGATATCGGTTCGGTAAAAACATGTTTATACATGTATTACGGAAAAATCAATATCGTCGTGAGCGCTATGTTTTGTGCAATCGAAAAAGGTATTGTATTTAAATTAATCAAACTAGTGTCTGGAATGCGAACATTTTTCTATAGATGACATGCATATGGTAATAACATTTAACAACCAAAACGCGTTATGTTTAATGTGACAGGCTTAAAATATTAAGTGTGTGGAAATTCTAATATAATTTAGAATTACTTCCATTTGACCTTCTTTTCCTGGGGCTTTCCTGGGGCCCGTTTCACTAAACTTCGTACGACTAAAATGTTCGTAAGTGCAAATTTAGGATCGTCGGTAAATTTAAATTGATGGATTGACATTTATTGAGCAAATGCAGCATGCAGCCTATGCTCAATAAATGTAAATCCAATAATTATTTGTAAGAAAACACTGTTAATGTTAAATTTAAGACTATCATAATTTTGCTATTACGAACATTTTAGTCGTACGAAGTTTAGTGAAACTGCCCCCAGATATTCTGTGGTGGTTTTAACTGCCTGCCAATCAAGAGCAACAGATTAGTGAGTTACAGAGTGAGTAATGTGAATTTGGATTATATTTATATTTCATTGTGGCTGAAGTCTTGGGATTTGAATTGGTATGTATAATAATATATGGTTTTACTGGAACTGGATTTAGCTGCATTTTGAATTTATAACGGTTTCTACTTTGTTGCGGGTTTTCGTGTGGATTTCGGTCTTATTCTATTTGTCTAACGTCTTTGCATGTCTGCATAGTATTTAGTAATATTTCTTGGAGCGTACTATCCCACCATCTCCGTGAGTAGTGAGAGAGAGAGAGAGAGAGAGAGAGAGAGAGAGAGAGAGAGAGAGAGAGAGAGAGAGAGAGAGAGAGAGAGAGAGCCCGTCATGTATCACACACATGGTAAGAGCAAATGTCGATATTTATTAAGTATTCGTTTTATATGATTATTACCATATTTTAGTTACACACTGATAAAGCTCACCAGATCTGTACCAGGTCTATTGAGAATTGTTTTGTTGATAACGTGATTTGTAAATAGTTTGAAGGAGGTGCAATATATTGTATTGTGTACATTTTAATTAAGGTCAAGATACAAGTGTATATTTTCATTTACGTCATACAAGATGTGTTTGTGATATGTATGTGTAATTTGCACAGGTGTGATAACACATGTTACTTATGATCCATCAATCATATTTCAGGGGATGACTATGATTGCATGAATGAATGAATAAATGAAAAGTCATTCAGAGCATGATGTTATTAGCCGATCAAATCAGGGTTCAATATACATGTATGTCCACATTTTAGTAGTTACCGAATCTCAGGGAAAAGTGAGAGAAGTGTTGATTTCACCTGAATAGTGACTACATAACCACATTCGAACAAAAACAAAATTTGACCATTTGGCGGCCATCTTGAATGACATAATGACTCCATTTTGATAAAAATGATATGACAGCGATCGGTTGATCGATACCTTCGATTTGATATATTACATGACCACATTTGAACAAAATCTAACATTGACATTTTGGTGGCCATCTTGAATGACATAATTACTTTATTTCAAGAAACATTATATGACAGCGATCGGCTGATCGATACTTTCGATTTGACATATTACATGACCACATTTGAATAAAACAATAATTTGACCTTTTGGCGGCCATCTTGAATGACATGATGACTTCATTTTGAGACTAGATGGCCGCGGCCTGCATGTCGCGCCTTGGGGCTAGGCATTGACACTAACAAAAGAGATATAGTAGACGAAAAAACTTTATCCAAAAAACTTTAACCGGACACACGTACGTACGGATGGACGTACGCCAAAGTGCCGACTATATCGCGCTTTTCGCAAGCGGGCGCGACAAAAACTTTAACCAAAAATTTCAAAGTAATTAGACCTTGACATTGGGCACAGGGGGCCGCACGGGAGGGGGGGGGGGGGGGGGGGGGGGGGGGGGGGGGTAGAATGAAAATATAGATGATGATAAACAGCCATGTGAAGGTTGAAGGTAATGGGCAAAGCAGGTGCATAGATATAGTACATGAAAAAACTTTAACCAACCAAAAACTAAAAAGTAATTAGACCTTGACATTGGGCACAGGGGCCGCACGGGAGGGGGGTAAAATGAAAATATGGATGATCTTGGATTCGTCGTTCGAAGGATTTAACCTTTCCACGGCGGCCATCTTGGATTCAGGTCGACTTTCTTTTAACAACTTTGAAAAGGCTTCACCATGCCGGTAAAGTTTGGTGTCCATTGACCAAGCGGTTCGGTAGAAGATGATTGAAAATGTTGCCGGACGACGGACGGACAAAAAGCGGTAATGAAAATAGCTCAGATGAGCTTTGCTGAGCTCAGGGGAGCTGAAAACATCAAAGTATATACAAACAAAAAAATAATCTGGCAATGTTTTTAGGGGCGGGTGGGGATGAGAATCTATAAATTTATTTGTTATTGCCTAACCTAAGTTGACCTTATTCAACCTATTGTGACTTGTAACTTAAGTTATTTAGAGCCGTGTAAACTGGGTAGAACCAGTACTCTGCACTGTATGGGGTGGGGTTGGGGGTGGGATCGCAGCATCGGTGCTGAATTTACAACAAAATATTCCGCAGTGAAATTACGACATCCTGATCTGGCGTTCCATGTGCCCATTGTTCTTCAAACTCCGAGAAACCCTACTTTATAATAGTAATTTATCAATGATCATGTGACATTTACACCAGGATCGAGCGAGCGGTTATTATTTTATACCACTAAAATATGTCAAGTTTGAGCAATAGTTCACCAATGCTCGCGCATAGCTATTGTTGTAATGTTCATATTTGTAATGCATCAGTCAATGTGAATCCCCCCCCAGGGTACCCCGGGGCTTTAACCTTTCATGATTCCCCGGGGCCGGGGCTTTAATGGCAGCAAAAGTAAAAGCCCCACTATTCCCTGGCTGTGTGTGCGTGTGGGGGGTGGGGGGCGGGATTTACATTTACTGATGCATAAGTAAAAGAATGAGCGATTTATAAAGTTTAACCATAAATAAGCAACAAAGGAACGAAAATTACAATAATTTTAATTACACTTCTGCATACTGGAGCTACATATCATTATCAGTCCACTTCAGCATGTTTTTTAGTAAATTGTGAAGCTGCTTTCTCTCGTATTAAACTCAGTAAAATGCTGCATCTGCAGTGACGTCACGTGACATCACATCATCACGTGAAATGATCTTGCAACGACAATGTACAAAATGGAGACAAGACTATTATTTTGTACATTCAGAAACAAAAATCTGGAATATTTTGATATGCAACAGAGACCTGTAAGTAAATATTAAGCGAGCATTGTCAATGCGCGAGCATTGTCAGTGTCACATTTAACTCTTTTCATGCTGGGAAATATGTGGGCTATAAATAGTTAAACAATAGCTGACGAAAATTCAGTATATTGTCTTTTTTTTCTCCCTGTAAAAATCACGAATGCTTCTTGGAATTTCATTAGAATCGAGTCCTCTGTAGGCACGAACAGCACCCTCACCCTACCCGGCGCGGAAAACATTGCAAGGTGCTTTTCAACTGGGGCCCGTTTCAGTAAACTTCGTACGACTAAAATGTTCGTAAGTGCAAATTTAGGATCGTCTGGAAATTCCAATTGATGGATTTACATTTATTGAGCATAGGCTGCATATGCAGCATATGCACAATACATGTAAATCCATTAATTGTTTACAAGAAAACATTGTTGATGTGAAATTTACAAGCTATCATAATCTTGGACTTAAGATTTTTTATTCGTACGAAGTTTAGTGAAACGGCCCACTGGTGTATACTATTATCACTGCTCACATACAAGACAAACCATGTACTTTTGTACCGAACACGATGTGCGGTTTTTCCTTTCATGACAAATATTCACGTTATTATCGGTGGGTATAGTACGTCACGGGCACCTGCTATTTGGATGGGGTGCACTGAATCAGGTAAGAAAAATCCTCGACTTCAACTCTCAGTAGTTGCAGCCTTTAACTAGAGGGTCACAGAGTTACAGGCTTCAACTAATATATCAGCAACTACAGAAGCGATTTCGATGCGATAAAGCGCAGATAACGTAGCAAATTCAAGGTGCATGATCACGTGGTTACAACAACAACAACAACAATGGCTGAAAGTGTGGAAAGTACGCCCACTCCAAAGTAAGTATTATTTGATATTTTCCTTAATAGGCAACGGATTTTGATGAAATACGGCGCAGCAAACGCGTCTTCATGAGTAGCTACAATAAGTTGTCTCCGATATGTTATCTACGGCTACAATTTGACCCATTAAAAAACTGTGAGCAACCGAAGGGCATACACAAACCTGTTGCATGTAGGTCAAAATTTAGTAAACTGTATATTGTATACCTTTAAACAAATAAGATTTGATGTAGAACTAGTAATTTTCCCAAAATAATAGAACCGGGAAATAATTTCCCCATGGAAGCCATCTTTTCTCTAGTTGTTATTCAACATTCAACACAACGAAATGAAGCTTTCAAATATACAAGATATACATGTAAATGTAAGATAAACACATTGACACGGTACAATGACCAATTTCTGCATGTGCATGTTCTTTATGAATAATTTATTGAGATCTTTGGCAGTTTTATATTAATAACATATCAAACACCCCGGATAACCGATGGGGTTACATTGCTACCCTCGCTTACAGCTTAACAAAACACGTTTGATGCGTCATATTTCATCAAAATCCGTTACATATTAATAAGGACAAAATAAAAGAATACGTACTTTGAATCGCAGGGCTTCTGGAAGTTGTTGTAACCACGTAATCATATCCCTTTACATTGACTGGCAACACCTGCCGATGTTTCTATCCTCGTAGATTTAGTCTTTCCCTGATTCAGTGCACGCCATCCAAATAGCATGTGCCCGTGACGTACTATACTCACCGTGTTATTATCCGTAAATGACATCGAATATTGACAACATTTAAATAACAAATGTGGAATTGAATCATGCGCTATTAACATTTCGTCAACTTTCGTCGTCATTTACAGGAACTATCACCGTTTCTGTAAATAGTTATCATGAAAAAACATCGCACACCGTTTTTTGGTATAAACTCACATGGCCTGTCACACGTGGTTGTGATTATAATAAATTGGGAGGGTTGTCGGTATTGTGACCAGTGTAGATCGAGATCAGCCTGTGCATCCACTCAGTCTGATCAGGATCTGCACTGTTCGCCATTCCATCAATGAAATACATGTCATGCTTCTAACAAGCAATATAGGTCGCTATCAGGTTACAAGAGTGTGTTATTTGATCAGGAGCTACACTGGTCAAAAATCCCATAAGCCCCATTTCTCCAGTAACAGTCACATATGCCGTAGGTTGTAAAACTGTCTGGAGGCCCGTAGACTGTACGTACTTTTACCCGCCAATGCAGTGCGTGTAAATAATGACGTCATGACGTCATGTACTCTAAACCGGAAGTCAATGTCGTTGAATTTCAAGCAAAATAATGGAAGCCGTGCAGAAATCTGGATGTAGAGGCAATGTAGATGATCTGGGATGTTCCAAAGATCGTATGTGTGCTTTCTCAGATGTAGACGTGTCAGGTTTTTGTCATGTTAGAACGTTCACTTTATTTTAATCCTTGTCTGTCACTGTTTAAGCAACGATAAGTTTATTTATATTTATAAAGCGACCTTCGTGACAATGCTTGTATACGCTATATACCAAGCCGCACGATCACTTGGTTACAACAACAGCAACAATGGCTGAAAGTGTTGAAATTGCGTCCACTCCAAAGTCATTATTATTTGATATTTTCCTTAATAGGCAACGGATTTTGAAGATTGAAGGATTTTGATGAAATATGGCGCAACAAACGGGTCTTCATGAGCTGCATTTTGTAGTCTCGGAAGTTCGGCACATACGTATTTCGTTTTAGCGAAGAATCTATTTCCGTGTCAGTAGACACGGAAATCGATTCTTCGCAAAAACGACAGAAGTTTGGGCCAAAGCACAGGTGACGGGAAAAAAATCACATGACGGTGTATATATATAGATATTATCTATACAAGTAGCAACAGACTATCAGATTACTGTCTGTTTCACGTTAACCTGCCCAAATTTTTAACCTATTTAAACACCCTGAAACTCCCATTCTAATGCACCGAAACTAGAAAGCACGCATCTGATTGGTCAATTGAAATCAGAGCCTATAAAATATGAAAAATCACAGCATATAAAATCTCCGTTTCACCAGCCTGTGTTTTACAACTTGACATATTTATGTAACCCTACGCGCTTTTGTAAACAATGGCCAGCGCGGCGGGGAATGTAAATATTTCCAAATTAATTTCGGTACATTTTCGGTTATCCATTCGGCCATATTGACATGTACAACCCAAAGCGGGAAAGAGAATCTACCAACGGCTGACAAACGTGGCTTCAGTGTCGTGGCCCTTCAACAAATTCCTAAAAATATTACCCCACCCGCCCAAAATGCAGAAGAATTTAATAAAGTGCTCAAATGCAAACTCAATATTCCAGTACCAGCTATACTTTACGAATTCCAATGTGCATATACATGACTATACATAATAAACTGTATTGCAGATGGGTATTCACCTGAATTAGGCGTAAATGCAGGGAAATCCTAGGCCTGTTGACACAAGTTGTTGCTGACATTTCCTTTGTAAAATCACACGAACCCAATGCAGAATTGTTGGCATTTCTTTAAATGAATAAAAGCAAATAACAAGTTGCAACTACACCATACAAAAGCAATACAATAGTTTAAAATAAACATTACAGTTGAATAAAAATGTATAGATGTCTAAGAAAAAGTCCCGTTAATCTCTATTTGAAATGGGAATATTCTTCGGCGGAGTTAAATTTCTTCAAATTCATTTGGAGTGAGGCGGTTATCGATATGACGACAACAACCTGCTGACGTAATGAAAAATATCATGTTCGTGATATGCTACGACGTTTATAGAAAGCGGGGAGCACACTAGGTGCATTAGAATGGGGATAACCATGCTTTGTTTTTCGATTTGGAGCGGTATGTGTGAGGTTTTATGGTCTGTGAATCAGTTTTTACGGCTCCGCGTCAAACTGATTCACAGACCATAAAACCTCCCACATACCGCTCCAAATCGAAAAACAAAGCATGGTTATCCCCTAATTTTTTACATATACTCATTTTTCAGCAAAATTTAGCAATGAACCATCTTTTTGTTTTTCGAAATTCGGTCCTAGAATGAAGTAATAGCCCGAAATGATAAAATGAATGGGGGTCTCCCATGTTAAAATATCACGCGCTGAGCAGTTTTCGACATTTTCCTATTGTCGAACAGCTTCCTGGATTTCATCATCAAAACATCGGCAATAACATAGGCTTTATGTGAACAAATCTTACCATTCTGAAAAATATAGGCATCCTGCTTCCATTAGTCGGTGTTTATATATCAATTCCATTAGCAAAGTTCTGGAATTTGGTGAAAATAGAAGATGATGTCGGTCAAATATCTCCAATCTTTGTTGTTACTCGTGACAACAGATGACAAATGAGCGCTGATTGGCTGGAATTCAGTGAAGGCGGCTGGCCTCGACGCAAGTCCATTTCGCAGGAGGGGAGAACCTGCGATTTTTTTGTCTAAGCGGTAAGCGTACTGCAAATTTGATTTTGGCGTGGAAATTGTTTTTATGAACACTGTTAACTTTTCAGATGCAATCATTAAAAATTTGTTACATAAACAGTAATGTATTATACTGAGCTTGTGAAATTTGAACAAACTATGGCCAATTCGTGGAAGCCTGGACAAACTTCTCTGAATTTGTGGTAACAGAATCATCAATTTATTTTCTGCAAAAACATGTTAAACAAAAACTGTGTCATACATCCAAATACTTGTTCAATGCTAGCTGCTGTTAAAAAGCACATGTAAGTCACCAAATTAACTCGTGTGGAGGGCTGAATTGGTTTCTTCTTTGTTTACCCTTTAATGTGACTGTGTCTCAGATGATGTCTCAAATATTTATCTAAAATTTAATATGTGTTTTTTCTCGTAAGGCACAGTAAATGGAATATATATATTTATATTTCATCACATTCCAAAAAACATGCGTTATATTCAGTTATATATCAAGTACATAAGGCACTGCAGGCCCGGGCCTGCACAATTTTAGAAAAAATGGAAAAAAAATGTGCCAGATTGCATCATTTACCTTCTAGTTTCGATATTTTTAAGGGGGGGGGGGGCATGCCCCCAGACCCACCTGGCACCCAACGGTGCTCGAAGTCGTCAACCGGGCCTGCAGATTCAAATTGGCTAGCTACGCCCCTGTACATGCTCAGCTATCAGAAACTGTGATAAACAGGGGAGATATGTTTGTTTGGTATAATTTGACATTTTCGCAGTACATGTACAAGTAAATAAAAAAATGTATGTGATTTTTTTGTGTGACATAATATAAATCGGTATTGTGATATGGTTTAGAGTTTCCGTACTTTGGTGTAGACAAGGTATATACATGCTGACAAGATGGCGTCGCGGACGACAGCAGCAAGTGTCATTGCGCGGGGTATATTAAGCATACGAACTTTCATGTGGAAACGTCTTTAATATATATAATTAACATTACAGAGATCGTCGGAAATTTTCATGGAAAATACGGGGATAAAAAATGCAAAAATGCCGCATATTTTTTATATAATGGTATTATGGATGACAAAAAAGTATATGAACTTTAAAGTCATCCTGACAGTAACACAGATTGAAAGTAGCCGAAAAAGATGACCCGACGGACATATATCATATGTACATTTGCACGCGAGTTTCTTTTCCAGTGTACATAATAATGCGAAATTGACTGGTCGTCCCATGTCCACATACAACTATCGACAGCAACGTGTGGCATCTCTGTCGTAATATATCACAATAGCAGAGGCGTACCTAGCATTCACGCTTTTTGGAACATTGGGGCGTGGATTCTGCTAATACATTAATTGAAGTTCAATGTGTATCTGACTTATCAATATGGCTACTGGGTGCAGATACCCTGCTCAACGTGCAAATTATGACTATTATAGCGTACTAGTTTTGCCTTTTGTGTGTATCAAAACCGAAACGAGGGCGGGGAGGCATGCGTGCGATGGGAATAGCTCCGCCATGATCCGCCCATGTGTATGTAGTCTATTTTAGCCGTGTGTATGCCTAAGCGAATTTACTGCAGTATTAGGGAGCATTCCTTTCCTTGTCAAACTGTCTTGGGCAAGCTGCTGTACGAATGAACTGAGCACATGATGCGGGTGTGTTTGAGTGGGTAGTGCAATAAATACATATATACAAGCATAAGGACAAAATAACACACTCTGGAACTGTTTCTTGAAAATAATATATAGCTATAGTTGTGACAAGGTGTTGTGATGGTTCGCCAATAGGTTTTGACTTGTTCCGAATATCAAGAAGGAATACACCCTTAAAAACTGAAATCGGTTAATATAGCACCGTCCATTTGAGTACGGAGTGTTGCCGCGTTACGTTTGCGTCGTGTATGTGGCGGTGACTGTGAAATCGGAGTAGTACTATTAATTGATGGGTATTACATTATATGATTATCACATCGCTGGTTGTCTGTGATTCTCATACTTCAAATTTATATCACGTTTTACTAGATCTAATCACAAAAATTTAAATTACCATTAATTATAATATATACAGCTAAAGATGCAATCACGGGGTGGCGACTACTATATGTACCTGAGTATTTGTGGGGGAAGGGAGGGGGGGGGGGGTCATTTACCCTATGTTAATTACTGGGTACCTACATACTGATCCATAACCGATTTGAAGATTTACAGTCGGAGACATGCATACTATAGTGAAAATAAGTGTTGAAGACAAGCATTGTTCCTCATGGTCGTATTTGTCATTGGTTATTCAAGATGGAAACTCGAATATATATCTGTGGAGATAATTGTGCAGTGCATACGATTTGGGAAGATGAAATTTGCAAAAAAAATGAGGAGAGTCTGTGTTCGTGGAAGGGGCATACAGTTGTAACTTGGATCATCATTGTACTGTCGGTACTGTACTGTTTGATTTTTTACAGCAGAAAAATTTCTACGGCGAGTACAGAGGGATGTAATAGTTTAGAATAACCTGATACTTACCTCCTGGGGGTTAATGTATCTACCCAGAGTCTGTCAGTTCGGCCATCTTGTAAAAAGAACGTTTTTATTTTAGAAAAAAAGCACGCGATTTCTTTCTTGCGCGGTAAGAACCGGAAGTAAAAAAACGGATTGCAATGAGAGAAATAGATAATTGGATCTATAAAAAATAAATATACATCAGATAAAAACGTAATTTTTATTTAGTCTAACATAGAGATCTACATATCTATAGTTTAGATTTCAACAAACAAGGCCTTTGAAAAGCTTTTTCACAATAACGTGTGTTACAAACGCCTGTGCGCTCTCAATTGCCTTCATTGGTTCCATCTGAATGGCTACAGCGATGACAGCAGACAACATTTCAGACAAAACCATAATTGTAAACTTATTACCATTGAAAAATACAACCCAGTTTGTCACATTTACTGACCAACTTAATTTCACAATATTCGATTGCGAAGACCCCTTACTCATAACCATTGGACTCGTCCACATCGGAATTACCGCCATCTTGTTTTGACACACGAAAAAACACCGACGGTTCATTCAAAACAGAACAGATTTAGGACATTTATTTTAACTGACAACTAGAAACAAATGTGTAATTACAATTTAGAATGTTCAGAAAGTGTAGTAGGTAAGTCTCATTCCGAACCCTTATGTTTATAGTTGCTTATTTGTTCTTGACATTTTGAAAATCGGTCAAATTGTCAATTATTGCAAACCTGGGCCCGGTTGTTCAAAACATCAGTTAGCTTAACAGACTGTTAGCCTAACTGATCTGTTAAATCCTTAACGGATGGTTAACTAACAATCCGTTAAATATCGGTTGTTGAAAACATTTTAACGGATCCGTTAGTTAACGGATCTGTTAACTTTTAACTGATGGTTAACCATCCAGTTAAAGAATAAAACACATCCCACAATGCACTGTAACCACTTCCCCTTCCTGTTGAGTACACTGAAAAAATGGCTGCAATAAAATCAGAAAAGAACAACAGAGAAAGACAAAAAAACTGGTCAGTAAGCGAAATAAACCTCCTCACAAATTTATATGAGGATAACATGTCCGTAATTAACGATAGGCATGGGACCGATGTAACGAACAAAAAGAAAAATGCAGTATGGGAGGCAATTTCATCAAAGATAAGTGCACTTGGTGTAGCATTCAGAACTGTTGAAAATGTGAAAGTGAAATGGTGGAACCTTCAGAAGAATGCGAAGAAAGAGTTCTGCCTAGAGAAGAAGAGTATGTGCCGAACTGGCGGTGGTCCCAGGGCCCAATCTCCGTCACCGATGTCTCGAGTGATCAACATGTTGGGAGACACTGCCAGCTTTTCTGGAGTTCCTGGGGGAATAGAAACCTTCGTTTTGGAAGGTATATGTACACAATGGTTTAATGGGAAATGTTTGCATACTAATATTAAACACCAGTCCCGGTATATTTAAGTATTTTTTGATTTTCGAAAACGAAACTGTCCGTTTTGACAGTGATCGTCTGCGCTATGTTTACACTTCTATTTTTAGAAATAAGGAAAATCCCGCATTCCAAATGTTTACAGCCTCGATTTGACTTAGAATCGAAACGAATGTTTTTCAATAAATCCTGTGTAAAATAAATCCCGGTAAATGCAGACAGTAAGCATATATACTAAATGAAACTGCATATTTATATACCAACCGCAAATGTCAACGTTAAGTTTTTACTTCTTAATATTGAGGACATGAAGTTCCACAGTTCTATCACGTGCACGTCATTCCTTCTTGCCGTACTAAAATAGCTTGTATAGCCTGTTTCAAACATTGAAACGGTGGTACCTGGTAGATTCGTACCCACACCATTTCGTACCTAGTTATTTGCACGAATTGGGGACCCAGCAAGGGTTATATTTAGTCCACATTGATAAACTAATTGTGTCTGTGACAGGATAATGTGGCTTATGTGGTTTGTGGCCAATGTAGCTCCTGATCTCCGGACATGTGGTCTGATAACGATATACAGTGATTGATAGAAGCATGACGGGTGCTTCATTTTGGTGGAATAGCGACCAGTGCAGATCGTGATCAGACTGCGGATGCACAGGCTGATCTGTAGGTTATCTGCGCTGGTGTCATAACCCATAAGCCCCCTTTCTCCACTCAGTCACATTTTTTGTAATCAGTGTAGCTGCTGATCAAACAGCATACTCGTTTAGCCTGATAATGAACTATTGTGCTTGCTAGAAGCATGGACTGGTGCTTCATTGATAAAATGGCGGATAGTGTAGGTCCTGACCAGACTGTGCCCATGCTTATCTGGATCTAGCCTGGTTGCAAAACTCATAAAAAGCCACATTTCTCCAGTCAAAGTCAGTAGTGTTATATTCCTTCTGCCGACAAGCGAGTTGCATTGTTTTAATTCTGACAACTGTGTTCAATATGTGTTCAATATGCCATTTGTATTTACATGTTTATATTAAATTACAGACATTGATGGTACAAGTGTATATCGGATTTGCCAACAGACGAAGCAGAGACTGAGAAGTCTGCCACACTTCCTGAACAGGTATACATTAATGATTAAATATATATACATATATACATGAAAGTTGTATTGCTTTCAAAGATATCTGCTTCATAAGGGTATGAGGTGTTGTGCAAAAACATATGTGAACATATTGTTTATTATTATTGTATTTCATATACAGTCAATTATTTACAACTCCCTCGCACCGCTCAGTCGACAAATGAGCATATCCCGATTTTTAAAAAAAGAATATTAACATTTTTTGAGCGTAGAATGCAGGAAATGGCTTCCTCAATTCAATCCGGACCCCCCTAGCCAAATCCCTCGCACCGCTCAGTCGACGAACAAGCATACCTCGTTCAAGTTCCATGTGCCCCCCCCCCCACCTTGGTGAAATCCTGGATCCACCACTGATATATATATGTATGTTCGGTTAACTTAGTACAATAAATAAAACATAACCTCAACCATCCAGTTTCCTAAGCCTAGCCAGCATTTTTTCCCATTCACTGCACTAACCTACGACTATTGTCTATATGTAGTACAATAAATAAACATAAACCAAGTGTTGACCAATTACTGTTTATTACAAGTTGACTAGGTTTCTATAAATATGGAAGCGTTATGAGATACTAAGTAAAAGCTAATAAGTCATATAGCTCCTAATTAGGAGATAGTAAGTCATAATTAGGATATACTAAGTCGTAATTTGTAGATACACAATCCTAATTGGGAGACATTGTGTCCTAATTAGGAGATAGTAAGTCCTAATTAGGAGATAACGAAGTAATCCCATAATTAGGAGTCATGAACTCCTAATTAGGACTTACTAACTCCTATTAATTATGAGATACTATCCCCTAATTACGAGATAGCTAAGTCCTAATTACAGATAGTAATAGAATATAGCAACTCCCAACTAATTATGAGTTAGTATCTCCTAATTAGGATGACTTAAAATATTTCAGCATCTGGGACCAGGACGCTTTCATATATATGTGGGATTTGTGACCAGTGTAGCTCTTGATCAAATAGCACACTCCTGTAGCCTGATAACAATCTCTATACTGCTTGTTGTAAGCATTGAAGGTATTTCATTGATGTAATGGCGAATAGTGTAGATCCTTATCAGAATGTGCGAATTGTAATTCGAGGGAACACATTGTTAAATTGAGGGAACAAATTGTTATTTCGTGGGAACAAATTAATTAAATAACAAAAAAAAATCCATGTCCCCTGCGGGGCTCTGTAGATATCAGAAATAATTGACAACCAAATTCGAGAAGACATTCATGACATGTACGATGATGCATCATGTAACTACTTGTACACTAAGAGGTCATTGCGTGGATAATTTGATATCAACCTAGACATCAACCTCATGTAACTTAAAAACAGACGGAGATCGAACTAGCCACGTAATCATCTGGAATCGTAGTAATAATATGTATATATTTTACAGAGTGCACAACACAGTACAGATCTGAAAGTCAGTGCCGTTTCGTTAACAACAAAGATAGCACAGGCAAATAGGTAAAGTAATACATTTGGACGTACGTTAACATTTTGCATATCTATTGATCCCTTTCTCGGATAATTACTAACGCTTCATCAATAGTGTCCTTACATTCATACCTAAGGTCAAAATTACACTTCAATCAGATGTATACTTACAGGTGCAGCTGTATTTTTTATAGGTGCAGCTGTATTTTTTACAGGTGGAGCTATACATTTACAGGTGCAGCTATCAAAATACAGGTGCAGCTGTATCTTTTACAGCTGCAGCTGTACATTTTACAGGTGCAGCTATACATTTTACAGGTGCAGCTATACATTTACAGGTGCAGCTGTACATTTTACAGGTGCAGCTATACATTTACAGGTGCAGCTGTACATTTTACAGGTGCAGCTATACATTTTACAGGTGCAGCTATACATTTTACAGGTGCAGCTGTACATTTTACAGGTGCAGCTATACATTTTACAGGTGCAGCTATACATTTACAGGTGCAGCTGTACATTTTACAGGTGCAGCTATACATTTTACAGGTGCAGCTATACATTTACAGGTGCAGCTATACATTTACCCCGTTCGTACCCAGTGCATTTAACAGTTTTACTTGTTGTAGGAAAAGGAAGCAGAAAGCGTCTTTAGACGATCTGCAAGACGCACAGTGCAGATGGTTCAAAAACGACATCGAGAAAACAGGAGCTGGAGAAAGAGAAACTGCGGCTTCAAATTCAGCTTTTGAAGGGAGCAATCGATAAGCAAAATTCGCAGACATGCGAGGAACTGCTCCACTCTATTATGTTCAAATAAAGGGCAATTTTATTGTCCAGTCCGCTTGCGGAAAGCGAGACATAGTGATCACAATGACGTCAGGGTGTCCGTCTTTTTAAACACCTTATATCTCTGCAGTCCTAAGTCACATTGACTTGAAACTTCATATGCTTATTAGTCAACATCCATATATTCATTCTGTGTCCCACATGAAACATGACATGTGACATGAAACTTCATAAATATATTTATCATCATCCATAATTTCATTCCATAGCCAACCCTATAGAGTTTGTTAGAAGCAGGCCATGTGATTCACTGACTGAGCGATTTTCGGGCTATTGGTCTAAATATCAGGTGCAAAATACATACAGTGTCACCATTAATTATACAGTTTACTACTTTGTACATGTTTTGCACTGTACAACTGCAGATACCATGTGCAAACTACTGGAGAAGCTATGTATACACTTATATTGTCACTACTGTGGTGATTAAATATATATAGTTTATGTAACCATTTGGAGGCGATTGTCGTGAAATATTGCACGACAGATTGTGTACTTACGCTAAACAAATGAGCGAACGTAGAAAACCGCGTTTGTTTAGCGATATGGATTCAATCAATAGTGCATTACTTCAAAAAATTCAGCCCGCCTGATTTCATTAACGATATATTTTTAAGACGGGTAGTAGTAAACCAGTTCATGAAAACATGCATCTAACTCACAGTGAGTGAACATGGGTTTTTTTCAGTCAATAAGATATCTGTTTGTCAGAAAGAGATATCTTGTTGATTGAAAGAGATATCCTATTGAATGAAAGAGATATCTTATTGAGTCAAAGAGATATGTAACTCTGAAATATATATCTCTATGATAATAACAATATATCTATCTGTTTCAGAGCTACAGATATCTCTTTCAGTCAATAAGATATGTCTTTGACAGAACGAGACAGAACGAGATATCTGTTCAGATTCAATGAAAAAGATATCTACTTCTATGAATAAGATATCTTATAAATCCAAACAGATATCTTGTTGTATGAAACATATATCTTCTATGGTGAAAGAGATATATTGTTGATTGAAAGAGATATCTTCTTGAATGAAAGAGATATCTTATTGACTCAAAGAGATATGTGTAACTCTGAAATAGATATCTCTATGATAATAACAATATATAGAGGATATTCATATTTTTGCAACGAATATGACATATATGTTCATCGAGTGGTGTGGAATGTCCATATTTCACGAGTGCCGTTAGGCACGAGTGAAATATGGACATTTCACACGACGAGATGAACATATATATCATATTCGTTGCAAAAATATGAATATTCTATTTATTATATACCGCTCCATGGAAATTAACAGTTTTTTAGACTGTATACGGTAATGAATGTGTATTTGCAGCCTATGTGCAGTCCGGCACTGCAGGTGCGCGTTATGAATATAGATAGCGGAAGTAGTCGTATTTTCACCGGAAGTTGTTTATTTCATCGATGAGAACATATGACTTTTATTTACATCGTATAACTATGTATTTCATGGGTAGGTATATATCAAATCTATCTGTTTCAGAGTTACAGATATCTCTTTCAATCAATAAGATATCTCTTACAGATATCTCTTTCAGTCAATAATATATCTCTTTGACAGAACGAGACATCTGTTTAGCGTCAATGAAAAAGATATCTACTTCTATGAATAAGATATCTTATATAGCCAAACAGATATCTTGTTTATTGAAACAGATATCTTATTTGTTGAAAGAGATATCTTGTTAAATCAATTATGTATCTATTGGAATATCTGTTTGATCGACTACTTAACAGTGACTGTTGCTCCCTGCAAGTCATATAATTATTGTCCAATTGTTTAATAAACCTTCACTATATTGTTACAACTTGTTTGGTATTTAATGGCGTGCATTAAAATACTGAGAGGCAAAGTGGTCCCGGATACCTTTGCCAGTCTCTGACCCACTGTATACAGGCGTCTCCGGTTGCTGGTCGACGTCGTCTTCGTCATTAAATGTCTCTTTCAACAATATAGCAATATTGTGCAGAACTGCACATGCCATAATAATGAGGCATGCTTTGGTCGGTGTCATTCTTATCTGAAATGGATGATCTCATCTATTATAGACAGGATATGTTTAATTAAACAGGGTAGGTTGCGTTTACTGGGGTGGACGATACATTTGTATGTTTAAAGTGCGTAGAGTCCGAAAGACTCCTCGCAAACTTTAAACAGATCAAATGTATTGAATTTGCATTATGAATTTAAAGGGTGTTTGATCTGTCTTGCTTTGTATATAAAACTGTACATATATTATTCTCTACAGTTTTCACAGTTTTGTTCGGAGTTTATCCGTTAAATCCTGGAAAATATAAATCAAGACATACATGGCTGCTATTATCTTCAGGTCTCACGAGACAGTACGGAACTAGCA
This sequence comes from Conchocele bisecta, assembly GCA_029237695.1. Classification (NCBI taxonomy): domain Eukaryota; kingdom Metazoa; phylum Mollusca; class Bivalvia; order Lucinida; family Thyasiridae; genus Conchocele; species Conchocele bisecta. The sequence continues at coordinate 16,321,802 of CM055267.1, read as the reverse complement.
TGGTGGAAGATTTTTTATATATTCCAGTACCGACCCTGCAAGTGACATCAGTGTGTTTTACAACTTGAAAGTTGACTTACCACACACACCGATCAGTTTTTGTGGAGATAACATATTTCAGTACGTTCAGTACTTTGATGATTTTAGTATACAAAAACATTAACACACATACCTCTGTGTGGAGTACGTGGAAGCGCCTTTTCCATCTACCAAACGTTCTCTCTATTGTCGACCGTGTACACATGTGACATGTCTGGTAACGTTGGCGACCTCGATCTTGTCCAGGATCACGATATGGCGTCATCATGTATGGTTTGCATGCGTACCTGTAATCACATTATATGGTTGTAACTGGAGAAATGGAGATTATGGTATTTGTGATTTGATTTGTATATATTTGTAATTGGTGGAATATTGAACGGTGCATATCTGATTAGACTGTGGGGATGTACATGCTGATCTGATCAGCATGTACATCCCCACAGTCTAATCAGATATGCACCGTTCAATATTCCACCAATTACAAATATATACAAATCAAATCACAAATACCATAATCTCCATTTCTCCAGTTACAACCATATAATGTGATTACAGGTACGCATGCAAACCATACATGATGACGCCATATCGTGATCCTGGACAAGATCGAGGTCGCCAACGTTACCAGACATGTCACTATGTACACGGTCGACAATAGAGAGAACGTTTGGTAGATGGAAAAGGCGCTTCCACGTACTCCACACAGAGGTATGTGTGTTAATGTTTTTGTATACTAAAATCATCAAAGTACTGAACGTACTGAAAATATGTTATCTCCACAAAAACTGATCGGTGTGTGTGGTAAGTCAACTTTCAAGTTGTAAAACACACTGATGTCACTTGCAGGGTCGGTACTGGAATATATAAAAAATCTTCCACCATGCTAGTTCCGTACTGTCTCGTGAGACCTGAAGATATAGCAGCCATGTATGTCTTGATTTATATTTTCCAGGATTTAACGGATAAACTCCGAACAAAACTGTGAAAACTGTAGAGAATAATATATGTACAGTTTTATATACAAAGCAAGACAGATCAAACACCCTTTAAATTCATAATGCAAATTCAATACATTTGATCTGTTTAAAGTTTGCGAGGAGTCTTTCGGACTCTACGCACTTTAAACATACAAATGTATCGTCCACCCCAGTAAACGCAACCTACCCTGTTTAATTAAACATATCCTGTCTATAATAGATGAGATCATCCATTTCAGATAAGAATGACACCGACCAAAGCATGCCTCATTATTATGGCATGTGCAGTTCTGCACAATATTGCTATATTGTTGAAAGAGACATTTAATGACGAAGACGACGTCGACCAGCAACCGGAGACGCCTGTATACAGTGGGTCAGAGACTGGCAAAGGTATCCGGGACCACTTTGCCTCTCAGTATTTTAATGCACGCCATTAAATACCAAACAAGTTGTAACAATATAGTGAAGGTTTATTAAACAATTGGACAATAATTATATGACTTGCAGGGAGCAACAGTCACTGTTAAGTAGTCGATCAAACAGATATTCCAATAGATACATAATTGATTTAACAAGATATCTCTTTCAACAAATAAGATATCTGTTTCAATAAACAAGATATCTGTTTGGCTATATAAGATATCTTATTATTCTAGTCAGAAGTAGATATCTGTTTTTCATTGACGCTAAACAGATGACTCGTCTGTCAAGAGATATATTATTGATGAAAGAGATATCTGTAAGAGATATCTTATTGATTGAAAGAGATATCTGTAACTCTGAAACAGATAGATTTGATATATACCTACCCATGAAATACATAGTTATACGATGTAAATAAAAGTCATATGTTCTCATCGATGAAATAAACAACTTCCGGTGAAAATACGACTACTTCCGCTATCTATATTCATAACGCGCACCTGCAGTGCCGGACTGCACATAGGCTGCAAATACACATTCATTACCGTATACAGTCTAAAAAACTGTTAATTTCCATGGAGCGGTATATAATAAATAGAATATTCATATTTTTTGCAACGAATATGATATATATGTTCATCTCGTCGTGTGAAATGTCCATATTTCACTCGTGCCTAACGGCACTCGTGAAATATGGACATTCCACACCACTCGATGAACATATATGTCATATTCGTTGCAAAAATATGAATACCTCTATATATTGTTATTATCATAGAGATATCTATTTCAGAGTTACACATATCTCTTTGAGTCAATAAGATATCTCTTTCATTCAAGAAGATATCTCTTTCAATCAACAATATATCTCTTTCACCATAGAAGATATATGTTTCATACAACAAGATATCTGTTTGGATTTATAAGATATCTTATTCATAGAAGTAGATATCTTTTTCATTGAATCTGAACAGATATCTCGTTCTGTCTCGTTCTGTCAAAGACATATCTTATTGACTGAAAGAGATATCTGTAGCTCTGAAACAGATAGATATATTGTTATTATCATAGAGATATATATTTCAGAGTTACACATATCTCTTTGAGTCAATAAGATATCTCTTTCATTCAATAGGATATCTCTTTCAATCAACAAGATATCTCTTTCTGACAAACAGATATCTTATTGACTGAAAAAAAACCCATGTTCACTCACTGTGAGTTAGATGCATGTTTTCATGAACTGGTTTACTACTACCCGTCTTAAAAATATATCGTTAATGAAATCAGGCGGGCTGAATTTTTTGAAGTAATGCACTATTGATTGAATCCATATCGCTAAACAAACGCGGTTTTCTACGTTCGCTCATTTGTTTAGCGTAAGTACACAATCTGTCGTGCAATATTTCACGACAATCGCCTCCAAATGGTTACATAAACTATATATATTTAATCACCACAGTAGTGACAATATAAGTGTATACATAGCTTCTTCCAGTAGTTTGCACATGGTATCTGCAGTTGTACAGTGCAAAACATGTACAAAGTAGAAACTGTATAATTAATGGTGACACTGTATGTATTTTGCCTGATATTTAGACCAATAGCCCGAAAATCGCTCAGTCAGTGAATCACATGGCCTGCTTCTAACAAACTCTATAGGGTTGGCTATGGAATGAAATTATGGATGATGATAAATATATTTATGAAGTTTCATGTCACATGTCATGTTTCATGTGGGACACAGAATGAATATATGGATTGTTGACTAATAAGCATATGAAGTTTCAAGTCATGTGACTTAGGACTGCAGAGATATAAGGTGTTTAAAAAAGACGGACACCCTGACGTCATTGTGATCACTATGTCTCGCTTTCCGCAAGCGGACTGGACAATAAATTGCCCTTTATTTGAACATAATAGAGTGGAGCAGTTCCTCGCATGTCTGCGAATTTTGCTTATCGATTGCTCCCTTCAAAAGCTGAATTTGAAGCCGCAGTTTCTCTTTCTCCAGCTCCTGTTTCTCGATGTCGTTTTTGAACCATCTGCACTGTGCGTCTTGCAGATCGTCTAAAGACGCTTTCTGCTTCCTTTTCCTACAACAAGTAAAACTGTTAAATGCACTGGGTACGAACGGGGTAAATGTATAGCTGCACCTGTAAATGTATAGCTGCACCTGTAAAATGTATAGCTGCACCTGTAAAATGTACAGCTGCACCTGTAAATGTATAGCTGCACCTGTAAAATGTATAGCTGCACCTGTAAAATGTACAGCTGCACCTGTAAATGTATAGCTGCACCTGTAAAATGTATAGCTGCACCTGTAAAATGTACAGCTGCAGCTGTAAAAGATACAGCTGCACCTGTATTTTGATAGCTGCACCTGTAAATGTATAGCTCCACCTGTAAAAAATACAGCTGCACCTATAAAAAATACAGCTGCACCTGTAAGTATACATCTGATTGAAGTGTAATTTTGACCTTAGGTATGAATGTAAGGACACTATTGATGAAGCGTTAGTAATTATCCGAGAAAGGGATCAATAGATATGCAAAATGTTAACGTACGTCCAAATATATACTTTACCTATTTGCCTGTGCTATCTTTGTTGTTAACGAAACGGCACTGACTTTCAGATCTGTACTGTGTTGTGCACTCTGTAAATATATACATATTATTACTACGATTCCAGATGATTACGTGGCTAGTTCGATCTCCGTCTGTTTTTAAGTTACATGAGGTTGATTGTCTAGGTTGATATCAAATTATCCACGCAATGACCTCTTAGTGTACAAGTAGTTACATGATGCATCATCGTACATGTCATGAATGTCTTCTCGAATTTGGTTGTCAATTATTTCTGATATCTACAGAGCCCCGCAGGGGACATGGATTTTTTTTGTTAATTTAATTAATTTGTTCCCACGAAATAACAATTTGTTCCCTCAATTTAACAATGTGTTCCCTCGAATTAACAATTCGCACATTCTGATAAGGATCTACACTATTCGCCATTACATCAATGAAATACCTTCAATGCTTACAACAAGCAGTATAGAGATTGTTATCAGGCTACAGGAGTGTGCTATTTGATCAAGAGCTACACTGGTCACAAATCCCACATATATATGAAAGCGTCCTGGTCCCAGATGCTGAAATATTTTAAGTCATCCTAATTAGGAGATACTAACTCATAATTAGTTGGGAGTTGCTATATTCTATTACTATCTGTAATTAGGACTTAGCTATCTCGTAATTAGGGGATAGTATCTCATAATTAATAGGAGTTAGTAAGTCCTAATTAGGAGTTCATGACTCCTAATTATGGGATTACTTCGTTATCTCCTAATTAGGACTTACTATCTCCTAATTAGGACACAATGTCTCCCAATTACGATTGTGTATCTACAAATTACGACTTAGTATATCCTAATTATGACTTATTATCTCCTAATTAGGAGCTATATGACTTATTAGCTTTTACTTAGTATCTCATAACGCTTCCATATTTATAGAAACCTAGTCAACTTGTAATAAACAGTAATTGGTCAACACTTGGTTATGTTTATTTATTGTACTACATATAGACAATAGTCGTAGGTTAGTGCAGTGAATGGGAAAAAATGTCTGGCTAGGCTTAGGAAACTGGATGGTTGAGGTTATGTTTATTTATTGTACTAAGTTAACCGAACATACATATATATTATCAGTGGTGGATCCAGGATTTCACCAAGGTGGGGGGGGGGGCACATGGAACTTGAACGAGGTATGCTTGTTCGTCGACTGAGCGGTGCGAGGGATTTGGCTAGGGGGGTCCGGATTGAATTGAGGAAGCCATTTCCTGCATTCTACGCTCAAAAAATGTTAATTCTTTTTTTAAAAATCGGGATATGCTCATTTGTCGACTGAGCGGTGCGAGGGAGTTGTAAATAATTGACTGTAGAATATGAAATACAATAATAATATAACAATATGTTCACATATAGTTTTTGCACAACACCTCATTACCCTTATGAAGCAGATATCTTTGAAAGCAATACAACTTTCATGTATATATGTATATATATTTAATCATTAATGTATACCTGTTCAGGAAGTGTGGCAGACTTCTCAGTCTCTGCTTCGTCTGTTGGCAAATCCGATATACACGTTGTACCATCAATGTCTGTAATTTAATATAAACATGTAAATACAAATGGCATATTGAACACATATTGAACACAGTTGTCAGAATTAAAACAATGCAACTCGCTTGTCGGCAGAAGGAATATAACACTACTGACTTTGACTGGAGAAATGTGGCTTTTTATGAGTTTTGCAACCAGGCTAGATCCAGATAAGCATGGGCACAGTCTGGTCAGGACCTACACTATCCGCCATTTTATCAATGAAGCACCAGTCATGCTTCTAGCAAGCACAATAGTTCATTATCAGGCTAAACGAGTATGCTGTTTGATCAGCAGCTACACTGATTACAAAAACATGTGGGACTGAGTGGAGAAAGGGGGCTTATGGTTATGACACCAGCGCAGATAACCTACAGATCAGCCTGTGCATCCGCAGTCTGATCACGATCTGCACTGGTCGCTATTCCACCAAAATGAAGCACCGTCATGCTTCTATCAATCACTGTATATCGTTATCAGACCACATGTCCCGGAGATCAGGAGCTACATTGGCCACAAACCACATAAGCCACATTATCCTGTCACAGACACAATTATGTTTATCAATGTGGACTAAATATAACCCTTGCTGGGTCCCCAATTCGTGCAAATAACTAGGTACGAAATGGTGTGGGTACGAATCTACCAGTACCACCGTTTCAATGTTTGAAACAGGCTATACAAGCTATTTTAGTACGGCAAGAAGGAATGACGTGCACGTGATAGAACTGTGGAACTTCATGTCCTCAATATTAAGAAGTAAAAACTTAACGTTGACATTTGCGGTTGGTATATAAATATGCAGTTTCATTTAGTATATATGCTTACTGTCTGCATTTACCGGGATTTATTTTACACAGGATTTATTGAAAAACATTCGTTTCGATTCTAAGTCAAATCGAGGCTGTAACATTTGGAATGCGGGATTTTCCTTATTTCTAAAAATAGAAGTGTAAACATAGCGCAGACGATCACTGTCAAAACGGACAGTTTCGTTTTCGAAAATCAAAAAATACTTAAATATACCGGGACTGGTGTTTAATATTAGTATGCAAACATTTCCCATTAAACCATTGTGTACATATACCTTCCAAAACGAAGGTTTCTATTCCCCCAGGAACTCCAGAAAAGCTGGCAGTGTCTCCCAACATGTTGATCACTCGAGACATCGGTGACGGAGATTGGGCCCTGGGACCACCGCCAGTTCGGCACATACTCTTCTTCTCTAGGCAGAACTCTTTCTTCGCATTCTTCTGAAGGTTCCACCATTTCACTTTCACATTTTCAACAGTTCTGAATGCTACACCAAGTGCACTTATCTTTGATGAAATTGCCTCCCATACTGCATTTTTCTTTTTGTTCGTTACATCGGTCCCATGCCTATCGTTAATTACGGACATGTTATCCTCATATAAATTTGTGAGGAGGTTTATTTCGCTTACTGACCAGTTTTTTTGTCTTTCTCTGTTGTTCTTTTCTGATTTTATTGCAGCCATTTTTTCAGTGTACTCAACAGGAAGGGGAAGTGGTTACAGTGCATTGTGGGATGTGTTTATTCTTTAACTGGATGGTTAACCATCAGTTAAAAGTTAACAGATCCGTTAACTAACGGATCCGTTAAAATGTTTTCAACAACCGATATTTAACGGATTGTTAGTTAACCATCCGTTAAGGATTTAACAGATCAGTTAGGCTAACAGTCTGTTAAGCTAACTGATGTTTTGAACAACCGGGCCCAGGTTTGCAATAATTGACAATTTGACCGATTTTCAAAATGTCAAGAACAAATAAGCAACTATAAACATAAGGGTTCGGAATGAGACTTACCTACTACACTTTCTGAACATTCTAATTGTAATTACACATTTGTTTCTAGTTGTCAGTTAAAATAAATGTCCTAAATCTGTTCTGTTTTGAATGAACCGTCGGTGTTTTTTCGTGTGTCAAAACAAGATGGCGGTAATTCCGATGTGGACGAGTCCAATGGTTATGAGTAAGGGGTCTTCGCAATCGAATATTGTGAAATTAAGTTGGTCAGTAAATGTGACAAACTGGTTGTATTTTTCAATGGTAATAAGTTTACAATTATGGTTTTGTCTGAAATGTTGTCTGCTGTCATCGCTGTAGCCATTCAGATGGAACCAATGAAGGCAATTGAGAGCGCACAGGCGTTTGTAACACACGTTATTGTGAAAAAGCTTTTCAAAGGCCTTGTTTGTTGAAATCTAAACTATAGATATGTAGATCTCTATGTTAGACTAAATAAAAATTACGTTTTTATCTGATGTATATTTATTTTTTATAGATCCAATTATCTATTTCTCTCATTGCAATCCGTTTTTTTACTTCCGGTTCTTACCGCGCAAGAAAGAAATCGCGTGCTTTTTTTCTAAAATAAAAACGTTCTTTTTACAAGATGGCCGAACTGACAGACTCTGGGTAGATACATTAACCCCCAGGAGGTAAGTATCAGGTTATTCTAAACTATTACATCCCTCTGTACTCGCCGTAGAATTTTCTGCTGTAAACAAAGCAAACAGTACAGTACCGACAGTACAATGATGATCCAAGTTACAACTGTATGCCCCTTCCACGAACACAGACTCTCCTCATTTTTTTTGCAAATTTCATCTTCCCAAATCGTATGCACTGCACAATTATCTCCACAGATATATATTCGAGTTTCCATCTTGAATAACCAATGACAAATACGACCATGAGGAACAATGCTTGTCTTCAACACTTATTTTCACTATAGTATGCATGTCTCCGACTGTAAATCTTCAAATCGGTTATGGATCAGTATGTAGGTACCCAGTAATTAACATAGGGTAAATGACCCCCCCCCCTCCCTTCCCCCACAAATACTCAGGTACATATAGTAGTCGCCACCCCGTGATTGCATCTTTAGCTGTATATATTATAATTAATGGTAATTTAAATTTTTGATTAGATCTAGTAAAACGTGAAATATAAATTTGAAGTATGAGAATCAGACAGACAACCAGCGATGTGATAATCATATAATGTAATACCCATCAATTAATAGTACTACTCCGATTTCACAGTCACCGCCACATACACGACGCAAACGTAACGCGGCAACACTCCGTACTCAAATGGACGGTGCTATATTAACCGATTTCAGTTTTTAAGGGTGTATTCCTTCTTGATATTCGGAACAAGTCAAAACCTATTGGCGAACCATCACAACACCTTGTCACAACTATAGCTATATATTATTTTCAAGAAACAGTTCCAGAGTGTGTTATTTTGTCCTTATGCTTGTATATATATGTATTTATTGCACTACCCACTCAAACACACCCGCATCATGTGCTCAGTTCATTCGTACAGCAGCTTGCCCAAGACAGTTTGACAAGGAAAGGAATGCTCCCTAATACTGCAGTAATTCGCTTAGGCATACACACGGCTAAAATAGACTACATACACATGGGCGGATCATGGCGGAGCTATTCCCATCGCACGCATGCCTCCCCGCCCTCGTTTCGGTTTTGATACACACAAAAGGCAAAACTAGTACGCTATAATAGTCATAATTTGCACGTTGAGCAGGGTATCTGCACCCAGTAGCCATATTGATAAGTCAGATACACATTGAACTTCAATTAATGTATTAGCAGAATCCACGCCCCAATGTTCCAAAAAGCGTGAATGCTAGGTACGCCTCTGCTATTGTGATATATTACGACAGAGATGCCACACGTTGCTGTCGAGTAGTTGTATTGTGGACATGGGACGACCAGTCAATTTCGCATTATTATGTACACTGGAAAAGAAACTCGCGTGCAAATGTACATATGATATATGTCCGTCGGGTCATCTTTTTCGGCTACTTTCAATCTGTGTTACTGTCAGGATGACTTTAAAGTTCATATACTTTTTTGTCATCCATAATACCATTATATAAAAAATATGCGGCATTTTTGCATTTTTTATCCCCGTATTTTCCATGAAAATTTCCGACGATCTCTGTAATGTTAATTATATATATTAAAGACGTTTCCACATGAAAGTTCGTATGCTTAATATACCCCGCGCAATGACACTTGCTGCTGTCGTCCGCGACGCCATCTTGTCAGCATGTATATACCTTGTCTACACCATAGTACGGAAACTCTAAACCATATCACAATACCGATTTATATTATTTCACAAAATAAAAATCACATACATTTTTTTATTTGCTTGTACATGTACTGCGAAAATGTCAAATTATACCAAACAAACATATCTCCACTGTTTATCACAGTTTCTGATAGCTGAGCATGTACAGGGGCGTAGCTAGCCAATTTGAATCTGCAGGCCCGGTTGACGACTTCGAGCACCGTTGGTATGCTAGGTGGGTCTGGGGGCATGCCCCCCCCCCCTTAAAAATATCGAAACTAGAAGGTAAATGATGCAATCTGGCACATTATTTTTCCATTTTTTCTAAAATTGTGCAGGCACGGGCCTGCAGTGCCTTATGTACTTGATATATAACTGAATATAACGCATGTTTTTTGGAATGTGATGAAATATAAATATATATATTATTCCATTTACTGTGCCTTACGAGAAAAAACACATATTAAATTTTAGATAAATATTTGAGACATCATCTGAGACACAGTCACATTAAAGGGTAAACAAAGAAGAAACCAATTCAGCCCTCCACACGAGTTAATTTGGTGACTTACATGTGCTTTTTAACAGCAGCTAGCATTGAACAAGTATTTGGATGTATGACACAGTTTTTGTTTAACATGTTTTTGCAGAAAATAAATTGATGATTCTGTTACCACAAATTCAGAGAAGTTTGTCCAGGCTTCCACGAATTGGCCATAGTTTGTTCAAATTTCACAAGCTCAGTATAATACATTACTGTTTATGTAACAAATTTTTAATGATTGCATCTGAAAAGTTAACAGTGTTCATAAAAACAATTTCCACGCCAAAATCAAATTTGCAGTACGCTTACCGCTTAGACAAAAAAATCGCAGGTTCTCCCCTCCTGCGAAATGGACTTGCGTCGAGGCCAGCCGCCTTCACTGAATTCCAGCCAATCAGCGCTCATTTGTCATCTGTTGTCACGAGTAACAACAAAGATTGGAGATATTTGACCGACATCATCTTCTATTTTCACCAAATTCCAGAACTTTGCTAATGGAATTGATATATAAACACCGACTAATGGAAGCAGGATGCCTATATTTTTCAGAATGGTAAGATTTGTTCACATAAAGCCTATGTTATTGCCGATGTTTTGATGATGAAATCCAGGAAGCTGTTCGACAATAGGAAAATGTCGAAAACTGCTCAGCGCGTGATATTTTAACATGGGAGACCCCCATTCATTTTATCATTTCGGGCTATTACTTCATTCTAGGACCGAATTTCGAAAAACAAAAAGATGGTTCATTGCTAAATTTTGCTGAAAAATGAGTATATGTAAAAAATTAGGGGATAACCATGCTTTGTTTTTTTTTTTCGATTTGGAGCGGTATGTGGGAGGTTTTATGGTCTGTGAATCAGTTTGACGCGGAGCCGTAAAACTGATTCACAGACCATAAAACCTCACACATACCGCTCCAAATCGAAAAACAAAGCATGGTTATCCCCATTCTAATGCACCTAGTGTGCTCCCCGCTTTCTATAAACGTCGTAGCATATCACGAACAGTGATATTTTTCATTACGTCAGCAGGTTGTTGTCGTCATATCGATAACCGCCTCACTCCAAATGAATTTGAAGAAATTTAACTCCGCCGAAGAATATTCCCATTTCAAATAGAGATTAACGGGACTTTTTCTTAGACATCTATACATTTATTCAACTGTAATGTTTATTTTAACTATTGTATTGCTTTTGTATGTGTAGTTGCAACAGTTATTTGCTTTTATTCATTTAAAGAAATGCCAACAATTCTGCATTGGGTTCGTGTGATTTTACAAAGGAAATGTCAGCAACAACTTGTGTCAACAGGCCTAGGATTTCCCTGCATTTACGCCTAATTCAGGTGAATACCCATCTGCAATACAGTTTATTATGTATAGTCATGTATATGCACATTGGAATTCGTAAAGTTATAGGCTGGTACTGGAATATTGAGTTTGCATTTGAGCACTTTATTAAATTCTTCTGCATTTTGGGCGGGTGGGGTAATATTTTTAGGAATTTGTTGAAGGGCCACGACACTGAAGCCACGTTTGTCAGCCGTTGGTAGATTCTCTTTCCCGCTTTGGGTTGTACATGTCAATATGGCCGAATGGATAACCGAAAATGTACCGAAATTAATTTGGAAATATTTACATTCCCCGCCGCGCTGGCCATTGTTTACAAAAGCGCGTTAGGGTTACATATATGTCAAGTTGTAAAACACAGGCTGGTGAAACGGAGATTTTATATGCTGTGATTTTTCATATTTTATAGGCTCTGATTTCAATTGACCAATCAGATGCGTGCTTTCTAGTTTCGGTGCATTAGAATGGGAGTTTCAGGGTGTTTAAATAGGTTAAAAATTTGGGCAGGTTAACGTGAAACAGACAGTAATCTGATAGTCTGTTGCTACTTGTATAGATAATATCTATATATATATACACCGTCATGTGATTTTTTTCCCGTCACCTGTGCTTTGGCCCAAACTTCTGTCGTTTTTGCGAAGAATCGATTTCCGTGTCTACTGACACGGAAATAGATTCTTCGCTAAAACGAAATACGTATGTGCCGAACTTCCGAGACTACAAAATGCAGTGGAGATTCTAAAATATTACATCTTTGGGGACACTATCGACATGGTGAGTCATTCATAATTACTATAGCATACAGGTGCACACGGCCACTCCCCCATGTCGCATAATTAAATGCCCTTTATGTTCCCATATTTTGATATCGTGTACGTGGTATTAATACCAAGTAGTTCCGTATAATCGTAGAAATAAAAAAATATATTATCCCCCACCTGTCGTGTCATTGTATTTCGAAACATTTGTGCGAAGGAGGCCAGGATCACCCAGAGAACCTGCTCAAATTATAACTGGCGGTGGTTCTGTCTGCGAACACCGTAGACCCTGATCAGCCTGCGCACAGACGAACCCGCCCGGTTACATTTGGCGCTGCGAGAAGTTCTGAGTATCTGACTTAGTTATTATTTTCATTCATTTTAATTTATTGTAACCAATGGATTCGGCGAGAAAGATGTACTCGTACGTTCGGAGTCGATTTTCGCCCATGCCCCCGCGAAACCTGAATGAATTGTCCCCTGATTCAACAGTACAAGTTGGTAGTCCAAGTTTGGATGAGGTGATTTATCCGGAGATTACAGTAACGAGCCGGGTTTTTAACCCGGACGTCCAAGATCGTGTCTCTGATCCGGAGTCAGACGATGATCGGTTCGATGAACCGGAGGCAGGACGGGTCGTAGGTCCGGACACAGATCGGGTCTCGCATCCGAGTGTCCTACGGGCCATAGATCCGGAGCCAGCTCGCATCTTTGATCCGAGCATTGACCGGGTCGTTGACCCGCTACGTAGTCGGGTATTGAATCCGAGCCAGGAGCGGGTCGTTGATCCGTACAGTGATCGTATAATGGCTGCCGATGATGAGCGGGTCATAGATCCGATGTCACGGTGGTCAGGCGGTCAAGAAAATATTGAGCGGGTCACTGATCCGGAGTTTGCCCAAACGCCACATATGGTCTTTGATCCGGAACTGGGCCAAACACCACAACGGGTCTATGATCCGGAAATTGTGCAAACACCACAACGGGTCTATGATCCGGAAATTGTTTAAACACCACAGCGGGTCTTTGATCCGGACCAACATACAAAGCATTGCATGCAAGTTTCCGCTTACCCCATGATTCTGTAACGACGGAAATCCCGCATGCTATAAATTCCAATCTTGCCGACAACACACATTTTTATCCGACGACAAAATCCGTTTGCTTTGACAAATTATGCACGCACATGCCTGCAACTAAAACTTCAAATATTTGTAAAGCACCTTTTACGGCAGTATATACAAGACCACAGAACACGTATGGCCCCGATCATACAGATGTACGCACGTTGCTAAATTCCTCAGAGCTATTAAATATCTGTCAGACTAAAAATTCGCTAAGGCCAGACCGTGGGAATGTTTTGAAACATGATTACACGGCGCAATTAGGTCAGTTGGCCACACGCGCTCACGGCCCCGCGACCGCTGTAATTGATATCCCCAGTGGCACACCGCAGTACAGGGGAGGGGCTGCATGGGATAATGGCCCTAGCGCATACACAGCTCCCTACCCAGTGCCAGTACACACTAACTCCAATACGCGTCATAAGGAGAAACAACCAGATGTATTTGATGGTAATGCATCTGACTATGGCCACGCCGTCAGACGCTTGGCAAACTATGCATTCCCATGCATGCCACATCATGCTAGGGAAGAAATATTGATTGATCAATATAGTTCTGGTCTAAATGACACAGATTTACGGAAACATGTGCAATTTGTCCATCCTGCTACTTTAGATGCTGCGATGGCACTGGCAATTGAATGGGAAAGTTTTATGAACTCACTTCCCAACCGTAAACCGAATGTGCGGTTTGAGGATAAACACGGTGACAACATCAGTGCAACGGCCAGATAATAACAAAAATCTCACAATGCACATGCAAATACTAAATGTAGTACACGTACACAATCCGAGGGTGACATATTGGAAATCGTCTCGGAATTGTCGGACAAATTAAACGACGAGGTGAATGACATAACAAATCTCACATATCCGAAGACAAGGCATGAGCCTAGTCAAAATAATTCAGAAAACGTCAGAAGTTGTTTTAAATGTGGAAAACAAGACCACTTTATTAGAGATTGCCCTCAACGGTACCATACAAACAGTACAGATGTTCAGACACATGTAACACAGCCGGGAAACACACCAGCCGCTTCTTTAAACTAGGTATATTCAGGACTGAGGTGTCTTCCGCAGATGTTTGCTCGGGAGAAAGGCCACACATGCAATTGTCCGCTATAAATCATGACATAGAACACCGTAGAGGCACACATCATGGCAATGCGGATGGCCTGTCCAGAAAAATTGTGAGAAAGTGCAAGGGTGAGAGCTGCACTGATTGTTATCCAGTTATAGTACATACCCAACATTCGCAAAGTTGTACCTCAGATTGTCACGTGGCTGAGCGGCAACAATGCTGCGGTGGACCACCGCAGTCTAGCACACGGGTGGCACCGGTATCTCATACAATTGACATAGTAGCAGTCTCGACCCCGGAAAATGGGAATTTAGTGAGAAATTGAAAATTCCGGTGGGAATTCTGATGTTTCGGCGGGCATGTACAGCTTGAGGGACAACTTGAGGGAGTTTCAAACTCGGGATGTTGACATTGGTCCGATTCTAGCTTTAAGGAATAGCTCTAGTGAGTTGCCTTTGAGAAAACAGTTAGAAGGATTAACGGGGAATGCTAAGTCCTTAGTGGGTTTGTGGGAAACCCTGGAACTTCATGATGGTTTGCTGTATAGAAGAGTAGGAAGTGGTGTGGGCAATTTACAGTCATTGCGACTGGTTGCCCCTTCTGAAATTCGTGCTGGGGTTTTTAAGCAGTTACATGGGTGTAAAACTGCAGTTCACTTGGGTCGGGACAAGACGCTACAATCCGTAAAAAGTAGATTTTACTGGCCGTCAATGACGAAAGATGTCACTCGTTGGTACAAAGAATGCAGTTCATGTGCACGGCGTAAGCCAGGGCCTGGTAGAGGCAAAGCACCTCTTCATCACGATGCCAGTCATTGCGCTTACAGTACGGGTAGCGCCCCAGAAAACGAGATTGGCACAGAACAGTTAGTACGTACCCAAAACCAGGATGGAGATGTGTGGGTGGAGCCATGTAGCGTATGGGACTCACCACGTCGGCCCGAGTCGCCTGAGATACAATTGTCCCCATGCCATACGCCTTACATAACACCACCCACAACTCCCACCCGCGGTACATCACCCATTCCGATAGGAGACCTGTTAATTGGGGAAGCTGTTAAAATACCACAGGTTACTCGTAGTCGGGTGGGTAGGACAATAAAACCACCAACACGTTATTCACCGTAGTAACGACCTATTGTATTGATATTGGTTGTCCAATGTACATACGGACGTAGATTAGTACAATATATGCATGTCGTTTTTATTATGCTTGAATCTGCATGACGTTAGAGCATGTAGTCTTGTTTTGTAAACTTACATGAATACAAAGCAATGTTCGCATAGGCGTAATTGTACACTCGAGATGGTTCAAGTGAGTGGCCACCGTAAATATCGTCTCCCGTTGATGCTGGCGGTTCGTGTATCGAGTTACACCTATGCAATCCTCAGCTTTGCTGCGTTATCACCGTTGGCTGGTCTGTTTGATTTATTATCGAATGGATACTTCTAGTCAGATTTAGAAAATGAGAAATTTAGGCTGCACGGTCGTATTGTGATAATAATATGCACTGGTCAATGTTAAATTAGATATTGATGAACAATGCAGTGTAACTCAATATGTGGATCTACCAAAAAATATCAATTAAATAACTGTTATCAAATGATGTTATAATATTTTATACACAGAGACTTTGGTGTAGTTGGGCGATACGTCGAAAATACATACGTTATGTGTCATGCCTTTACCTTATGTTTGATACTATTAGAGCGGGTTGAAATCCCGGACACATTCCGTATGCTGTCATAGCATGACTATGTTACATTGCTTCAGTAGCGCCCATTATGTTTTGTCGACTTTTTATAAGTGTTCCACACCCCACCCACAGCCCGAACACAAACACGATATATGTTCACGTTAGACCCTTGTAGTGCGAGAGGTCCCGGTTGGAGGCGAGGGGGATGCTCGTCGGCGAGAGATACGTACGTGGCGGTTCCGGGTTCGGAGGAATCGTCTGCTGTCTGCGTCTCTCCCCACGGCGACGTCAATCCTGTTCCAGGAGGCGGATACGTCGAGGTAGCTCCCCGCGACCACGAAGCAGTCTTCTCTGCGGGGAAACAAGTCAGCGCCCGTGATAAACCCAACTGGAAGCGACGTCGCTTGGACCGTTGACCGGACATTTCACGCATTATAATGCTCGCGAATGCCATTGTGTGAGTGCGACCTCCGTGCGTATGGTCGGACAACCATGGGAAAAATATGGCTATCACAAGGGCTGGAATTTGCAAAGTCGGCTTTTGTGGCAGTTATATTAGCATCCATGAGTCTTGGCACAGCGGAGGGAGTACTCTACATTCCTTGTGGTGCTCAGTAACTTACGTCCGAAATCCTGCCACTTCCAGCTGGAATTGATATTTTGTATTCCTGCCGGATAGTGGATGTCACCGTGCAGCACAATTAAAATTATTACAACATTATGGCCGCCACAAGGACTTGTGTAAATACATACATGTATGTACTTTATGTTAGCTGGTAAATATGATTGCCATGGTTTTGTTGCATAAATGTGCTCTGTATTGGAATGACAGGACCGTTCCAAATAACTAAGTGTTGACAATATTCAGACCACATGCGTCTTCGTTAGGCAATCCGTCTTCAATATGGTAATCTGCCTAGCTATTAAACATTACATTGTTCTATTGTCTGCTATATTGCCTTTTATACTATGTACCACACACTGTGCTGTTACGATACGCAGGCGAAATATGCATATGCATATACCTTCCTTTTAAAATGTATAGATTTGTTGAATTCCATATGTTAATATCTGAGGCTGCCATATACGGGATGATGTGCACATTGGAACATATTTGCTGTCGTGCTATCGTGAAGTGATCAGACAGTGTGAGCGAAGCATCTACGTTCTAGCGTTTTCGTGTGCTTTCCTGGTATGGTTTGGCAGCAGATGGCAACATGGGAAAACTCCAACAAATGCATTTTAGAGACGTGAACTCGCGCGTCCATATGACAACCATGTACATGTATGGCTAAAGGGGGAACATATGCTGGATTATTGTGAGATGTGCGTGTTTGAGTTACTGCCCCTGGTACCGTGGTTTGATATGGGCAGCGATCGAGTATGTTACTGTTCACAGAACGCCTTCATCTTTACGATGTCCGTCAAGATTGGTTGCAAAGGATGGCGATACAATTAAAACTGGTTGGCAGTATGCTATGTTTAACTCTAAATTGTTTGTTATAAGTATGATTAACTATTCGTACATGTGCACACGTTACCAGCGTTTATGATTGACCGTTTTTTTTGTTTGGTAATTGTTATGATACGTGCTCTCTCAGTGGCAATGTTTTAAGTGGTGGGGAGTGTGGCCGTGAACCATATATGTCATTCAGTTCAAACCGAAAGTACTCCTGACTGTTCGTCTGCTACACGCCGCATACACGTGTCTTGCTTGGTTCCCTATTTGCACACCGCCTGTGAGTAGCGAG
Source organism: Conchocele bisecta (assembly GCA_029237695.1). NCBI lineage: Eukaryota > Metazoa > Mollusca > Bivalvia > Lucinida > Thyasiridae > Conchocele > Conchocele bisecta. The sequence continues at coordinate 16,303,758 of CM055267.1, read as the reverse complement.
TCGGTTACGATATGTGCATAGTTTACTGAGCTGGGCACCGTATGGGCGGAGCAAGGAATATTGCGTTTGACATGCGCAGCAGTATACGTCCGTTCCTTATTTGGTCATTCGGGCACTGTGGTCCGAAAGACATTGCTTTCTGGGACAGTTTCGGTCCCTAGGAGCCCACGTGACTTGAACTCTATAAATACTGCCCCCGGCTCACGGGCCGAGGAGTTGGCCAATTTCTAGCAATTACAACGCACCTCCATTAAGTAAATAATTAACTATTTCATTGTACCTTCACTATTAACGTGGAGATTCTAAAATATTACATCTTTGGGGACACTATCGACATGGTGAGTCATTCATAATTACTATAGCATACAGGGTGCACGGCCACTCCCCCATGTCGCATAATTAAATGCCCTTTATGTTCCCATATTTTGATATCGTGTACGTGTATTAATACGAAGTAGTTCCGTATAATCGTAGAAATAAAATATATTATCCCCCACCTGTCGTGTCATTGTATTTCGAGACATTTGTGCGAAGGAGGCCAGGATCACCCAGAGAACCTGCTCAAATTATAACTGGCGGTGGTTCTGTCTGTGAACACCGTAGACCCTGATCAGCCTGCGCACAGACGAACCCGCCCGGTTACACTATCAACGCGTCGTATTTTCATTAACTTCTGTGTTCTTGTTTGATGCGTAGTATAGGTTTTCACTTTATCATCATGGACATGCGATTGGAGTTTGAACAGTCGATACAGTCCTGTCAAGTGATTGTACTCACAGGCATTCGGCGTGTTTCGGCTTTCATCGGTATAACTCTATATGGGCCGCGCTCTGTGAAAACCAGCCTTAATGACAACGTCATGAAAGCCTGAAAATGACGTCGCAAAGTTACGCTTAAATTTACCAACGTCACGTCTAATTTTGACACTTGAAATCGTTGCGTCATTGCAATACGTTGTCCTATTTATAGCCGTACGCTTTACTAATTGTGGCTCACAAATACCATTACGTTAATGTTGGATACGCGTGGCATAATTGTACAGTTGTTTTCATAGTGGTTCAGAATGTTGTCTTTTTTTTTCGTAGTGATTTTGTCGATTATTTTTTATACAAATGGCATATTATTACAAATGATTTTTATAATATATATGGACGACTTGTGCCCTGACATTTGAAACTAAATAACCATACGACCGGTATTTTTTAGATAACACATCACAAAATCAGTATTATGTAATCATATTGCGAATATTTCTTTATTTATAATTAGTTATACACACTTACAAACAAACGCGGGAACAAGTGTATGTTTCTATTTTGGGTTGAAACCGGAATACTCAAAGAAAACAAACTTATCCTGTCTGGTGACCACCATCATATATACTTACAAACTGAGGATCGAACCCGGGGTGCATGTGTACGCTCTTTACTAGTTGTGCTAAACAGTCCTGTTTAGATTACGTGGAAGTGTGCCCGCAAACGTTACTTTTATTAACGAAACTGTAAACAGTTGGCTCATAACTGGACACCTTTTCTGGATAAAAATGGTCACGAATAGAACTGGGCACAGTGCTTAATACGTTTAATTGATTGTTTCGCCTGTCAACACAAACAATTTTGGAAATTTTCAGAAGAATAAGCGTATCATGTAAAATTATGGTAGTGCCAAATATACACGGCTCCTGGCATATCGCATCATGGTGACACTGGGCCAAACATGTTTTAGTATTTAGTGTGTTGGTATTGTGTCACATGCATTCTTACTGCGAACACAAGTGTAGCCGCCAGGGACGTAGCCTACTGACTTGTATATGTATCTGCTACCACTTACATGTACCTTAAACAAATCACATTGAATCAGCAGTACGATTGCCGTTTGATAACAATGTAAATATTCTTTAAGATTACCACTTGTAAATATGGTTATATGAATGTATAGTAATTTTACTAGTATATTTGCAATCATTGCAGACACTGATCAGACTGTACAGATGCACAGGTCTCCAACATTTACACATTTAAGAAGTCCGACTTTGTCAGATCGTTGTTAATTTACTTACTATTTGTGCATTGTATAAACAATGTACGTCTGTGTGCTTTGTTTTCTTTTATCAAAGGGCCGTTTTAGTCGGAGGCGTGTAAATAATATAAAGCAAACACACACACATTCCAGATTTGCAGATTAAACGCGTCTAAACAAATGTCGCAGGCTGTGGAGCCTCATTCCAACGAAATCAATTTTGTGATCGGGTCAAATTTAGTGTATTAGGGAGGTTACAGTCTTCCTCTTGGCGTGCTCGGTGTAAGTGATTGCATCACGGATTACATTATCGAGGAAAACGTTGAGGACACCACGGGTCTCTTCGTAGATCGGGAGATTCGCTTCATACCACCTCGGCGAGCCAAACGGCGGATAGCTGGCTTTGTGATACACTGGATGTTATCACACAACATATTCCTGCTGGATGTTATCACGCAACACATTCCTGTGGCGTTTAGCGCCCCCTTTCCGAGTCATTTTTCTCCCTTACATCTCCACATTTTCCCGACATTGATGTATACATATTGCAGGTTTATGAAAACAATAATTTTTCAAATGGTAAACCCATTATCAAAAATTCCAACCCACACAAATATAAAAATACACATAAGGGATAATTTTGCTGTGAATGTTCTGTTGACCACTTTCGATTTTAACAACTATGCATTCTATTTTCTAAATAAATACGTATGCTGTCGCGCGGATATCACTCATGAAAATAACAAATGAATGAAGGAATCTGCATAGAACGGTTGATAAATGCGAACATAAAATTTTAAGAAAACTTACAAAAGGAAATCAGTACCGGCAGTAAATTCATAGACAGGGTCAAGACGGGTATCCCGCACAATAACTGTTTTAAGAGACACAGCCTAACAATATCTTCCCTCAGTGTGTAGGGGTTGGGGGGTGCAGTGGTGTCGGTGGGCAGCCGAGGGAGTGGGGGGGGGGGGGGGGGGGGGGGTGGGGGGGGGGGGGGGGGGGGGGGGGGGGGGGGGGGGGGGGGTCAGCTCATGATTTTTCCCATATACCTCCTACCTGTAGTACGAGGTACATGTACACAAGACTGTCCGACAGTCATATTGACTACACAGGAAAACGTTCCTCCCGCTTTCTGAGATGTAAATTTAATTCCGAGAGTCGGGTATGGACAGTCGATTTTTAATTTGTTTAAAAATCCCCGGGGGTGTCTGACTACCCTCTATACACCATTGGGCGCTGAAGTCATTGATATGTGCAGCCATATAGGCCTATACAAATTCTAACCAAATTCAGGCCATTCATTTCTACAGAATTAGTCACAGATTTTTTTCAATTTCAAACACCAGGAATGTCGTTTAGTTGTTTGATGTTTGTCCTTGATGAGTGACGTAATGTCTACATCAATAAATGACGTCACAATTAACTGTTACGTAAATAACGTCAATTAGATTCTGAACTCAATTCTCAAATAATTACAATGTATCTTTCTCACGGTACATGCATATGCATAATCCGTGAGAGTTGGCGATAGTAGCAAATTACGAGGTCACATGTCGGCTAATTATAGATTTAAAATCGATAGCGGTGCGTTTGGTTTGTTCATTACATGTACATGTCATAGTTTTATTCTGTTCGATGTTTGATAGTATTCATAGTAACAGTTGTAGATACATTTAGTAAAACTTATCAGCAAATAAAGTTTACAGCAAGCATAGTCAATGAGTCTATGAACACGTATTTCTACTGTAGGCTGTTGTGTTGCATTGTACAAACGTCAGCGTTTCAATAACGTCATTTTCTCGATGACGTTACTTTTTTTCCTTGCGTGATTGACATGGTGCTACAAAAAGTGAGATAAAACAAAAACTATGAAACATATTTGCATTTTCTTTTCAGCATATTGTTTGTGAAAGGAGTCCGCATCCAAAAATGTAAAAAAGTGCAAATCGAAAATTTTGTCATTAAGGCCGGTTTTCACAGAGCGCGGCCCATATATATATGAACACGGCTTCTAACTTTGCTCGGACACAACCTCGTATTATAACAAAATAACATGTTTAAAATTGTAATTTTCTATGCATTCTATGTTTTTCTGCAGTATATCGATAATTATCAAATGATCATATGAACGTGCCACTACAATATTTACGTTAGAGTCGTAAGTTTACACATTATTTCATTTGTTATGATACGAGGTTGTGTCCGACCTAGGAAAAGGAGCTGTAATTCGATATTATTTGCATAAATATGTTCTAATAATTGTCAAATGAACATGTGCACCTTCCGCCAAAATATTCACATTATTATTCCCTTCACCCTTTCGCTGCAAACGTATTATTCAAATTTGCCAACTGTTGACGTTACGTCAAAATGACGTCGCTTTTTACGTATTGTTTACTAACGCCCGCGTTTCATGACGTCGTTCAAAACTTAACGACGCAAATTATTTACAATCGGCAGTAATTGGCATTTATTCAACAGAAGACATATGGCTCTTGTACCGAGCACTGAAGTAGCAACTTTACACTGAGAAATAATGAATTTGAGTGTATTTGGGGAAAGGTTTCTCTATAGCCGATAATTTTCACACCAACTTGTAAATATGAGTAATTAATTAATCCAGTGTATTACACGTATCATCAATATATTAATGCAAACTTGTACATGTACTCTTTCGCATCCTAGAAAGAGGAGATGAAGGAGTGTTCTTAGTCAGCGAGGGTCGCTAAACCACAAATATCATACATTCATTCGTATTATAAATAAAACAAACATGTCTAAATGCGAAATTTTCAGTTACCGTCGATGGTGTATAGTATTGGCATAATGTGTCTTTTACTGGAATGTTGACGGTGAAGTAAGGCCCATGCTATTACATAATGAGCAATGTCGCAACTGCATCTATATGTTCTAACTGTATTCTATATACTCCCGTGTATAATCATCATTGAAGCAGGCAGATAAATTGAAGCTATTACAAAACTGTGTGCTGTCTCAATAAGTCATGTGCGCACATGTATACGTATCGCATTGTTTCTCCGTAATGTAAATAAAAACAACAAGAACATTTGAGAGAACACATGCACCTTACACATGTACACGCGACCAGGTAACAGATGCATGGCATTTACAGTTCATTACATGTAGTACATGTGTGCGTATTCCAAAATGTAGATACACGAACACGTGAATTGTGCTTTTCCAAACATGTGTAGATCACTGTATGTAAATGTTGCTAGACGACAATACAAAAGACACCAGTGATATATCAATACATAGCGTGCTGTTACGTATTCATGCATGTAACCTCTCTAATACATAAACGAAATGTTGACGGAAATTGAAGATCAATATGGCTTACCCTGGCACGGAGCATTGAAGTTTAATATAACGAGGGTTTAACACTGAAACGGTGATTTATCAATTAAGCATATAACTTTGAGAGCAATGCAGAAATTAGTTGGTTGATTTAGAGAATAGTAGGTTAGTGCCGTGAATGGGAAACATATCTGGCAAGGCTCAGGAAACGGGATGGGCGAGGCTCTGCCGAGCACATCCCGTTTCCGTGCTGCGCCATATATGTTTTCCCATTCACGGCACTAACCTGCTATTCTATTTATCCCGTCAATACATACAAATGGCTGTAAAATGCAGAAACAGAACCCCATCCATCGCGCATATTCATACGCAGTGATTAGGTCGTATTGACAGGATATCAAAAATGTTTCACGGCACCGTATTTCACGGCACATACGCACTGTGTTGACGGGATAAAACGTTTTTGTAGGACATATTGCTATCCTAGATACGAGTATTCACCCGTGGCAGTACTAACAGTTGCTGGTCGGTCTGTGGACATGTTCCGCATACACTCGCAAAGTCACTTGCTTGTGTGAGCGCTTTTCTCTCACTGTCAGGCCAACACATTCATGTACGTGACTGGTAATATTAATTTGCACCTTTTTCTACAACCGACGAGTTCAACAGTCCGGATCTCGTAGTTATCAAGTGTGGCTTGGCGCCTCGCATAGTGCGAGGGAGGGCGTGTTGCCATGCTTGCGAGTAAAATTTACTCGCTCATACTCGCCGGCGAGTACACCCGCTGATAGTTGCAACACTGTGCTCGCTATACCGAATGTTCTGCCTGTACCGCAGGAACCGCGGGTTAAGTGTTCGCCACATGAGCACCGTAATGTACAGGTGTCTCAGCACTTGACTCGCTCATACGAACCGGCGAGTACAGCCGCTGACAGTTGCAAGACCATGCTCGCCTAATGGGAGAGTACCGTAACTTACACGTGACGCAACACTTGTATCCCGACCGAAAATGACCTCAGCTATTGATAGGCCGTTAATCACCGATAAACAAACAAACACTTGACTTGCTGAATGAAGACAATGCTGTTCATTGTCGCCATAGCGCCCGCCAGTCCGAGCCTAAATATATGTACCTCCCGCTGGGCAACTGCGAGCCTCTGAGTGCCCGCAAGTTTTACCATTGTCAGGAGCTCGACATGTTTATATGAGGGAGAAATTGTTCGTCGGAATGCTAGCCAGTTGAGTGCTGCACGTAGTCACACACTTCATGTAAGTGATATGTTGGTACTAAATATGCATGCTCGTTCCATGAACGTAAATTTCATGAAATGTTCTTCCCAATCATTCCATATATCACATATTCACTTGCTTCACCATTAATATATATACATATAGTTACTGTCGGTTCGCGTTGTTGTTTCTACCCGAAACTAATGGAACAATTCCTATTGACACCTGCCCGTTCCCAAAGCCCGAACTCACGCCGATCAGTCGGTTCGTAGAAATCATTCAAAATGTCAGTCCCCACCTGACCATTGGTGATGACTGCCTACGTCCGTTATTTCTGAGTTATCTATTAAATGTGAAACAGTATTTACTGTTTATTTTAAGTTGTGATATGTTTCACATACCATATCTTTCCCGCCCGTGGTTGGACGAGTGGGGTTGGATCATACACATGGAATGAGTGTTCAATTAGATAGTCAACATATCCTCCGCTGGGGATATTAAACATCCACACATCTTCTCGTTCGTTCTATAGGAAAACGCTGCTGCCACCCTCTGGGAGAAACTTGATTCCGAGAGGCGTGAATTAGATTAGCATTTCTATATTTACTAACTCTACCACTCACTCAACCAGGATGGTGAAAACATGGGTAAGATCAATAGATAGATTTAAATTTACTGTTGACTATTTGATGTTGATCACAGTCTTCCAGTGCCTGTGTATGTTTGGAGGGTGGTGGGTCAATTAAGCGTGCAACACCCGGTTAAATGTATATATTCCAAACTTGTCAGAGAAAATGACAAAGAAAATCTCGCCAATCGGAATTAATAAGTATGTGACTATTTCCTATCAGTTGAGGTGGCGCCTGTTGTCAATCGACATAGTGCCCCCACCCGCCGTTACACATGCGCCTTCGTACATTTTCGCTGGATATATTTACATTGCCAATCTAACCAGAGAATAAGGCAGATTTGTATTCACTGAACGTCCCTAGACAGTTTCCGTGTAATTTATTTCAGCACGTTATTACTTTTTCCTATAACCGTGTTTTTATTAAATGATTTTTGGCGGGAGACATACTGTCTCCACGCTATTGGGATCGTGATTCTGGCCGTTTGCACGGGTCTACTTTCGGAAGTGGCTCTCTGTTCATCGGGGGACGTCTCAATAGGCTCAATTTGCGTTCGCAATTAACAACAGTCAGGTGACATTTAAAGTCAGCGAGTGAACTGAAAGCAAGTTATTAATAGCAACGGCAATGCTCAACATTATGTGTAAAATAGTTGGCATGCCCAACTTTACTTTTGAACACAGGTGATGGGAACAACTAATCTGATAGTCTGTTGTTACTTGTATAAGATACAAGGTGCGCAACAGTTAAATCAACAGGCTATTCAAATCCCTTGAAATTATAGAAATCGTCATCTGACTGTAACAATTTACGTTGATTATTGTTAAAAAATACATTAATCACCGTCACAGAGCCGTTTACCGTGTTAAAAAATGCCCTGTGCTTGCGATATAGGTACGTTTTGTCAACCCATCAGGCCTAAAAAAAAGTCGTCGTTATCGACGGTCCCTGATTTGCCCTGATTTACAAGAATAGAATATGTTTACTGCTGGCATGGAGACCAATCCGCAGTGAATTGTAAGTCGTGTTCTGGTTGGCTGCTGTTGATAAGCGACCGGATCGCAGCGTATGGTACACTTGTTTTACTGACATCCACAATTTGAGGTGGAATGTCCTCAAATCAAGTAAGCAAGTGTTGTGTTGTTCGTAGCGGATTGCGTATTAGAGTCCGTTCTAGAAATAAATTGTAACAAAGATGCAATATAAAAATGTATTTGGCTGAAACCAAGTAAAAAATAAATGCAATTTTTCATTTTTAAAATTAATATGTATCGGTAACACTCGCGCCCGACCCACGGAGTAAACCGGCAGTTTGAAATTGTAAATCAAGTGAGCCGTATATGTTGCTCGATCGCGGGAACATCACAAGTTAAAATGTAATGAACTTACGATAATTTGAAGCGTTTGCTGCCGTCACTGGTCATAACATTTATGTCGGCGGTCAGCGGAAAACCATTTTCTGTTACACACATCTTTCATGAGCGGGAAAAGAAGGGAAGAAGGCCGCACTGACCTGCACTACAGGCATCGCCTGCTGTGACTGAGGCTGTGTTGACTGGTTGCGTTTACGATTCGGTAAGCATGGAAAGATTATTATATCATTGGTGCAGTTATCTGAATATAACTACCGCCCATCTCCCAGCCCCCAGATCATAAAATCAACATTTACATAAGGAAACGCCCCTTTATTAATTTACTGATGACACACACATATTCCACCACCCCCCACCCCCCACCACCACACACACACACACAGTGTGACTCACACACAAAGAAAACATGTGTTCTTCTTTCGCAGTCTGGCACGGCTATCTATCTCTATATTGTGATGTAACCTTCATTGTGGATTAGTAGCGGGTACATCACATCTTGTTCTGAGTACATAACTCTATTAATAGCTTAGAAAATCACAGCTCACGGATAAAGAAAATATCAAAGACAGATGAAATAGTAAAACACATCCGTAGAGCCGAGATTTTCTAAGCTACTCTAATTACATTGCACTACATAAGATATAGAGCAACATGATTTTGCATATAAAGCAGAACATGTGCAGTTACATCACATCCACCCCACTTTTTTTTTCCTGAATAACCCACCGTGATTTGGCCACATTTTGTTCTGGCAGATCTCATCCACATTCCTTACAATTGTCATTGCCAATCATCTCTCCCTCTCAGAATGTTTATGACCCTCACCAGTGACACCACAATCATTCCCATAAATATTGCAATCATGAATGACATACCGTTAATTTAACCAGGTGAGTTGATTATCGTGAAATAATGCACCAATGATTTTATCCATACGCATAACAAACGAGTGAGCGTATCGAACCCAGTTTGTTTAACGGTAGAACGCAATCACAAGGGCATTATTTCTAGATAATAATCTCATCTAGTTAAATAAACATTTTTGTATGCATGTCACACATGATACTTTATAAAACAAAGCGAATCATGCATAACATATGGCTAATAGTTGTGCAAATCAACTTTTTGAAATTTCCTGCCTCATTGGCATAGCAAAATAACCATATACATTATACAAACACGCGTCACTGTTAGTCGAGATTACCAAATGATTATGTCTGTATTATGTATGACGGCACTCGTCATTTTCAAACTGGTGGAATAGTTACACTATTATACACTTATTTAATTCCTATAAAGAAAATGGAGTGCCTAACATATGGCAGGCATTTGGGCGTAATTTCAGCTTTCATCGGTATAACTACATACATGTATTGAAAAACAAGGCTCATAACTTTGGTCGGACACGACCTCGTATCATAACAAATTTCGCGATTTTATTAACGATAATGTAAATATTTTGGCGGAAAATACACATTTTCATTTGAGAAGTATTGTTATCTTGCTGAAATAGCATAGTTGGAACATAATTATGCAAAGAATATCAAATTACAGTCGATTATCCTAAGTCTGACACTATCTCGTATCATAACAACTGAAATAATGTGTTTAGGGCTCTAATGTCAATATTGTAGTGGAAAGTTCATATGTTCATTTAAGAATTATCATTATCCTGCAGAAATACATAGAATGCATAGGCAATTACAATTTTAAATATGTTATTTTGTTATGATACGAGGCCGTGTCCGACCAAAGTTATAAGCCTTGTTATTCATATGTAGTTATACCGATGAAAGCCGAACATATGAGACCCCAACTTTAAATTATCGTAAGTAATAAAACGATGGGCTGTTAAGTTTTTAAATGTTTACTTAGCACTTTGGGACAAATCTACGTGCACGTTTCTCAATCCTACAATATCTTCTCAATACTTTTTCCAATCGCTTAAATATGTATACACATGATACATATGAACATGCCTTACACACTCCACCACCCATTACTTCGACCTTCACCTTTGACCTTCACCTTTTCCACTTTAATTGTTTACTTGCCACTTTGGGACAAATCTACGTGCGCGTTTCTCAATCCTACACTAACTTTCACACACGCATTGCTCCAATGGTCCTCTACCGCCCTGTGACAAATCCACATTCGTCCTGCCCCCGCTAAGCAGACTTGGTGCGTTTGAAACCTTAACATTCAGTTAAATGGCTTATAATTTGTGTTTCCTTGCTCGGATCTGCTTCACATTTCATACATGCATTGCTACAATGGTCCTCTACCGCCCTGTGACAAATCCACATTCGTCCCGCCCCCAGTAAGCCCAGGGTCAAGGTGCGTTCAAAACCTTAACGCTCGGGTAAATGGCTTATAATCAAATATGCCTCGTTTTCTTTGGCTGCCAGCGGGTGCATTCGTGTGCCGACAGGCCACATTTCTAGTTTAATTATTTATACTAATTAAATGTGTCGCTTGAAAAAATCATATTTTCGACAGATTATAAAGTAAATACATACAGAGAATAAATAGTAAATACTGTAATGTCTATTAGCATTTTAAGGAAACACAGTTATCGCCCCTGATATCAGTGTGGAAATTTACATCTGATATAAAATGTATAATAATGCCAATCAATACGTGGGGCAATGGTGAATGAATGTTTATTTTGCCAGAAAATGTCATCTACAGAATTACCTGGGAGTTGAATTGGGTTATTGCCCATTATAAAATTAGTAAGATTATTACTGATCCTACTGCTTTTGGGAGGGGGCCAAGTGATTCTGGTGTGGCGAGGACCTGGCATCAGATCAGGATTATTTTGATTTCAGGGCTGAATATATAGAATTTTTATTGTAAATATTCAGTTCCGATTTAGGGATTTTCCCCCATTTGTACATGTACAGGTAATATATGGGATTTAGTACTAAACCCATTGATCCGGCCATAAATGACCAAACAAACATATCTACAGAATATTCAATATACAGAAATATCTGTATCGCTATATTATAACCTGGCATATGGGACCCCAGCTTTAATATTACATGATGGATTGCTTCATTATTTGCACACTTGATACATGTAAGCATTTGGAACATACTCATGCTGCTGCCATTAACATGACCTTGGCAAATACTCAGAAATCTACTGTTATAATAATATACTTTTAATTATTATATTTTCATGTCAGAAAGTGACACATGTAAAGTAAATGATGAACAAGACAGCGATGTGCCAACTGATGAGAAGTAGATGAGGCAGTAAGAGAAATAGTTGTTGAATATCATGAGTTGGACACTTTAGAAAGTGATGCTAAGCAGCATACATCTATCAATGTTTCACTTCTCTCTTCAGTGATATTAAACTTGAATACATATACCAGATTCAACCATGACAATATAAATGATAATGTTCAATGGTGCATGGATAATATTGTGGTGAAGTTTGTGTACTAACTGACTTGTTCATGTCATATTGAAAAATACACCAGTGCTCGTCTTCCTCGAGCAATTCACCAGAGATATAATGGATTCTATGAATATCAAAAAGAAGATGGAACACAGGAAAGAGGTTCATGTTTCAGCACCAAAAATGCCCACACAGTACCAGAAGTAACAGACATCAGCTTGTGTGCTAAATGTAACCATGTTAATAATGTTGATATGGACCGGATTTGTTGTGACGAATGAAACTTGACCAAGTGGTTACATCGAAAATTTGCACCACCCAGATGACGGGTACTACTATCTGTTTGACAAAACCAAACGATTTATTTCACCTACCATATACATGTATATTTAAAAAAATAATATTATTTCACGATTATTAATATTTGGCAAAATTAATAAATGAGCATTCTTTTACATGAGGTTTTTTTCCGATATTCAACATTTTAGCCAATGTTAAATTACGGGAGGGTATTAAGCATTTTTTTTTGTATGGTAAAGTCAATGGTTGACTCTTGCTGAAATTTTGCTGAAAAGAAATATAAGCAAAAAAAAACACTTTTTTTCAGTGTTCATGTAGCCCTCAGAAATAAACAGGTTTACACAAAACAGACAGTAGTTGTTTAACCCATCCTTTTATTCACAGCTTGTACTGAGATCAACCACCAGCAAATCGTTACTGTTCAATATTTACAAATTCTAGTATGCAACACATATCGTTTATTTAGCCAGGTAAACTGATTATCGTGAAATAATGCGTGAGTGAGTGTTTCCTTACGCTAAATAAACGAGTGAGCTTAGCGAACCAAGTTTATTTTATTTAGCAGTAGGACCCAATCACGAGGGCATTATTTCCAGATAATCAGCTCATCTGGTTAAATAAACATTTCCTTACATTTCACACACAATTTTTCATAAAACAAACAAAGCAAATCGGGATTAAAATATGGTACAGATATAGGCAAATTAATTTATGAAGTAGGCTGTAGTGAAGGTGATTTTCTCGCGATTCAGAGGGTGTGTCTGAGAACATGATTTGATTGTCGAAGAAACACGAAATGAAAACATGTCTTGGCATTTCATTACTAATGAAATACCAAGATGTGTTTTCATGGAAAAGTAAGAAAAATATGCTATATTTGTGGTCTTTATTGTTTTCTGTAGCATGATAAAAGTACCACAAATTTGTTATTGCTTTTTAATACTTGCTACTTCTGATTTCAATTGGGTTTTTGGCAATTTTAATTGGTTGTTTACGCAAATACGCAGCTTATCTGCAGCTCTGCTGAATTGTTTTTGATTTCAAAAGTTGCACATCCCATGTATGTTTACGAGAATAAATATGGTATGTACCGTACATGCACTTCGTGCTATATTAATTATGTAATTACAACAAAGCTCTAGCTTCATACCCATCTGCTCAGATGGTCCTCTGCAGGACTGTGTTACATATTGTCAATTTATGAGGCCAGTGTGCAATGTGATGGATGGCAGTTGATATAATTGGTTGAAGTTTATCACCAGGTCATAGCAATGTTATTGTAACAAGCATAATCCTTTCAACATAACATATTAAGAAAACGGAAAATAAACACATTTTCTTGATGAATTTATTTCAAATGCTGGAATTATAAGGAATGAATGGCATTTTTGTGGAATTTATCGGGGATATAAACTTGGAAAAGTTGGAAAAGTTGGCCTTCGTCCAGTATTCCCGCGACTTTTCCAAGTTTATACCCCGATAAATTCCACAAAAAGGTCATTCATTCCTATAATGTTCACGGTCAAATGCCTCGGCAGGCGCGACACCGCTTCCGTGGCGGAATTCTTGTCATAATGGACTAGTCTGAAAATCATTTAGTGACAATTAGATCGGTAAATTAACATATCAAAATCTGTTCCAGTTATTAAGTGTTGAAAGGGTCCATGTGCCTTATCTGGATCGGCAATGTTTGTTAGAGTCACAGGGGATAGGAAAATTAACATCTAGTGGTGTCTTCTAAATAAAAGCCAAGCTGAATCTCGGATACATTTGTATGTTACATTGTACAGCAGGTGATGAAAGGGGAGTAATAAAAATTGATTTCTATCATATTTTTGAACGCATTGTATCGGCAATTTGTTGTCTGGAGTGGGCGGCTTGTCAAGAGCATGCATAGGGTAAATTTAACGATGGTATTCATCCTTGCCAGAATCACCCTAATTTGGCCCTCCGGTACAGTTCATTTTCGGCTTTATTGTTGCTTCAGAGATGTCACCTATTATAAAGGTAGAAAGATTATTGCTACTCCTATTGCTTTTAGGGATTGTGGCTAAGTGATTCTAGTATGGTGATGATCTGGCACCAGACCAGGTTATGGTACTAATTTTTCTGTAAATATTCAGTTCGGATTTTGAGATTCTCCTCCCCCAATCCCCTTTCCATATAAGTCAAATATGTACTAGTTAGTGTAAGAAACTAGGCTACAGAAAACATTCAGTTAATTGATCAGTACAGCTTCAGTATGTTTCTATGATTATATTATACAATAAATAGGATCTTAAATAACTGATTACTTAACATGATATTTAATATTAAACTCATTATGATTTACTGATTGCATAAGAAACTCGGCTTAGCGTAGTTTCTTATAAAGTTAGTAGTCTATTAATAAATACCATAAAAATCACCAACATGTTAGATCCGCTGTATAAAATACCCCAAAACAGTATATTTATCAAATCGATACACAAATCAAATTATTATGGCTCGGCGACTGCTGTGACAGAAACGTTCCCAGATCAATACCCCACCCACAGAACTATTCAAGTAACCATGCGTTGACACAACCTCGAAAGTTATCCGATAAACTTACGTAGTACTGTACACGGTGTAATTCTCTGTTTTGTTTAGCACAAAGGAATGTAGATTTCAAATTGTGAAAATAATTTAAAGTAAAAAATGCAAAACTATACAGTAGGTAGCAATATGAAAATAGCGCATTTTAGCTTGCACTTGCAGTCAATGAGACCCCGGTTTGTTTACTCTTAAATCTACAACAACAACCACAATGACCCTATATGGTAAACTGTAACTTGGTGTATTATTAAATACTATTTATTATTAAAATGAATAATAAAATATATTAAAAATAAACTTAAATATCAGTATACACTGTAACTTTAAAAAAAATATTTTTAAATCATACATTTGTAATATTTTCCTTTCGCGATTTTTAGCCATTCAGGCCGTAGCATCTCTCTCCAACAAAAATGGCCGTTGTAAAATAGGTCGATTGAATTTTCTGATGAAGAAAGATAAAAATCGGATTTTGTCCACAAGTAAGAAGCATAGCGAGCATACCAGGATGTGTACTTCACTGTGGACGTATACAAAATCGGTTTAAATGTAACATTATAAATGTCGACGTGTTGAACGTCTACAAATACTCGATAATGGGAAATTTGAGCAACAATTCAGGGACCCTCGATAACGACGACTTTTTCCGGGGAGGACTAGGTTACAAATCTAGTGCTGTACCACAGGCGCAAGGTACTCTTACACCCAGTAAACGGCACCGAGACCCGGACGGTGTGGATTTTCACAAATATTAAACACATCAAACGGAATAGTAAGGTACCGATTTCTATCATATTAACAGATTTTTAAAAGGCACGTCTTTCACTTCGTAAAGTTCGTTGCTAACCTTTAATATCTACATATATATATATACACCGTCATGTGATTTTTTTTCCCGTCACCTGTGCTTTTGAAGAGAACAAATTGCTGTTATTGAGACGCCCCCCGTTTTCGGAAGTGGCTCTCTGTTCATCGGGGGACGTCTCAATAGGCTCAATTTGCGTTCGCAATTAACAACAGTCAGGTGACATCTAAAGTCAGCGAGTGAACTGAAAGCAAGTTATTAATAGCAACGGCAATGCTCAACATTATGTGTAAAATAGTTGGCATGCCCAACTTTACTTTTGAAGAGAACAAAGTGCTGTTATTGAGACGCCCCCCGTATCGTGTACCACGCAGTCGCAATGCGACGTCGAAGGCCATTTATTTTTCATATTGTGGTTTACGGGCGATTTTCATAAAGCACCTTTGCTTCATCAACCTATTTGTGCTTAGAGCAGGCTGTATTTTACAAAAACCAGTAACTGATCAAGTTCTCCAAATTTGCAGATTGTACATCCAATAATCAACATCGAATATATTTCTAACAAGAAATTTCTGAGTATGCAAATTCACAAGTGGCTACTTGTCTCCCGCCAGTCAGTACTTTCAGTACTTTGATTTTCTATGTGATGGGGTTTGGACAGATGGGTCTTGTGGGGCGTGTGTTGTTTTGAAACAATACTTTTTTTAAATTTTGATTGTGTAGCTTGGTGTGATCTTGGACGGTGGCTGTGCTCCGCCAGTTGACGAATACACTTGGCTGCTGTCTCTGCTACCACCGTTGTACATGTACATGTGCAGTATATGATATTTATAATTATGATACAGGAGTATGTGTTGCTAACTAGTTGATTTCCTTGGGATACCCTATATCTTCCTAATTCTAATATAGACTATAATCTATCCATGTCTGATGACTTTTTCTGCTCATCGCCCCAGTCTGAATTGGCAGGGCGTCTCGTTTGCTCGCCTTGTGGTCGGGATAAACGAGGGACAAACCATCATTGTTACATGGTTTCCGTTGTTTGCACATATGCATATGACTTCAGGCAATGCTCATTCCGGGGCCGCGCGTAATGGAAATGTCTTCATGACGTCACTACGCGGAAGTGCCTTCATGACGTCACTACTTCATGACGTTCATGACGCGGCCCCGGAATATGAATACCGACAATTATCTACGTGAATGGGACGATTTATAAAAGTACTGAAAATACTGAATATAATGCTCAAATTACATCAGTTTCTTGTTGGAAATGTAACAATAACGTTTGATCATGTCCAGCCGTGTGCAAACGTTTGCTGTGGCCCTCGGGAACTGTTTGAACCCGCGGCCTGCGGTTTTGGGTTCAAACAGTTCCCTCGGGCCACAGCAAACGTTTGCACACGGCTGGACATGATCAAACCTTATAATAATTAACCATCAATTTGCGTTGCAATTAACAAACTTTAGCGACCAAAGTGACGTCAAAAATACCAGTGTGACGTTGCATGTCTCAAACAAAATGGCGCCATGTTCACCAGCTCGATTCCTAAAATGGCGACCGCTATTCCCAATTTAGCACTACATAGGCCTCGGGAAATCGGGAAAATAAACGACTAATAAACGTTGATTGTGCATTATAAAACTCCAAAACCACATTTCAAACACCGCACATTTACAATGAACACCGTATTCCATAACAGGTGGCCATTGTGATCGGGTAAAGACCCCACCTACCCAGATATGTAGTGTAAATGGGGCCTACCCATTGCAACTCTTGCGCTATGTGTGAATGAAATATGTACTTGTGCAATGAGATGTTTCAAAACCTTGCTAGACGTGTCCTGTTTAGCCTCTACTAATGCATTATTGTGTGCCAACACGTCGTTCACAATCGCTTGTATGACTCACTGGTAATAATGTTGATGTGACATATTAATAAGAAAATATGTTCATTCGGTGACATGTATTGCGTTTAAAACGACGTTAAAGTTCATCAAAGTTGTGCCGATATAATGGCCTAGTTGTCAAACTTGGGGGTGTTGCTTGGGCCGATATATCGGCCCCGTGGCACAGAGGTGGTTAATAGGCAACGGATTTTGATGAAATATGGCGCGGCAAACGCGTCTTCATGAGCTGCATTTGGTAGTCCCAGGAGTTCGGCACATACGTATGTCGTTTTTGCGAAGCCTTGAATCAACAAAAATTTGGGCCAAAGTACCGAGACCACCAAATGCAGCTTAACAAGACGCGTTTGATGCGCCATATTTCATGAAAATCCGTTAAATAATAAGGATTATATAAAATAATACGTACTTTGAATCGGAGGGCTTCTGGATGTTTCAGTACTTGTTGTTGTTGTTGTTGTAACCACGTGATCATACACCTTGTATACGCGTCGTCCATGGCATATGGACATGCGATTGGAGTTTGAACAGTCGATACAGTCCTGTCCACAGGTGATGGGAACAACTAATCTGATAGTCTATTGTTCCTTGTATAGATATACTATATACATGTATGTACTGTCATGTGATTTTTTCCCCGTCACCTGTGGTCCTGTCATGTACTTTTACTTGTATTCATTGAATGTTCCTACTGTTTGTTCCACGATTTCCTACCGACCTATACTGAGTCTCATGGACACATTTAATCGCCAAAATATCCAACCTTACTTTTTCGTAAATATTAAAAGTCACCCTCCCTATTTTTATAGTATTTTTTGTTTGATGAAATGTCGTCAAAATTGATTTCATGATTTGATGAATTCCAAATGGCAGAAGCGCTGGGATGATTGTGATGTGGGCGCACCTTCCTTTTACCTACCGGGCGCATATGTATTGCGGGAAATTGGACGTAGATATCACAGTTTGTTATCATCCCAGCGTCACACAAAGCCCGAAGAGAGATAAACCTGTCAAACTCACCTCCATCGTCCTAAACCAATGAGGACAGGCTACAGCTTGAATTGTTATACTGCAAAGATACATGTATGCCCAACAGTAAGCCCCCTTTGTGAATGTGGAGAACGCAAATTAATAAATTTATCCTAATATTGAAATTTCTCCCTCAAAGTATACTTTGTAATGTTGGTGAAATAGGCTACTGGATCTACACTGTTTGCAAACACGGCTATAGAGGTATATAGTTTCGAACGGGTTAATGACTACGGATACCAGCAGAGGACATGGATTTTTTTTTATTAATTCGTTCCCACGAAATAACAATTCGTTCCCTCAATTTAATAATTCGTTTCCTCGATTTAATAATTCATTCCCACGATATATCAATTTGTCCCCACAAATTAACAATTCGTTCCCACGATATAACAATTCGTTCCCTCGAATTAACAATTTGTTCCCACAATATAACAATTCGTTCCCACGAATTAACAGTTCGTTCCCACTGGGAACGAATTGTTATATTGTGGGAACGAATTGTTAAATTGAGGGAACGAATTGTCATTTCGTGGGAACGAATTAATAACAAAAAGTAGTCTACGTCCCTGCGGGTATATATTAATACTAAACAATTATCTATGTTTGCAGCTACTATTCTGAGCTTATGTTTTAATCGACCTTGTAGCTATACAGCATATGGTATTACATTGCTAAACATCGTTTAGATGAACTCAGAATCCATAAACCATATAGCTGCATGCATATTAAAAATTCACAGAACACCTTGAGACGACCCATAAAATCACTGCGGACATACTCGTTTCCTACGGACATATTCGTAGACATATCCTTAGACCCTCCCGAATATGTCCACGGACATTTTCGTTCGTGCGTACATATTCGTACCTTTCAACAGCCACATACCAGTGTCAGGCAAGGGAGTCAGGTTGGTATTACCTATCAAACAACTGATTTGATTGAAAAGCAAAGCCATGAACAGACTGAAAAGCGCCTGTATAGGGTGGGGAAGAGGTGGGTAGCGCTGAAAATTAAACACTAAGATTACAATAAAAAAATCATCAAATGAAAGACATTGTTCTAATTAGGTGCCAGGCACCTTTACTACACACCAGATCACTTGGCCCCAGGTGTGAACCCCAGTAAGATTCACCGTTAAAATACGAATCCTTAAAGGTTCATGCCCACTCAGTAGGCACAACATGTTCTTTATATCAGAGACATCATTTGAGACATTTTCTGGCAAAATAAACATTCATTCACCATTACCCCACGTATTGATTGGCATTATTATACATCTTATATCAGACGTAAATTTCCACACTGATAGCAGTGGCGATAACCGTGTATGTTTTAGAACTATTGGAATAGTGACACAATTATACACTTATTTAATTCCTGTAAAGAACATTTTGTATCTACTGAGTGGGTATGTACCTTTAAGGATGGAGTCATCATGTGATATATAACATTATTATATCGATTTCCCCACAATGTTACGGTGGCACAGAGGGGACATGGAAACATGTTTTACTTTCACGTGCGAACGCGATAGTCTTTGTGTGCGCACGCGATATTCTTTGCGTACGCAGGCAATAGGCTTTGCTAGTGTGGCCAGTCACCAGTATGTATACACACTAGAATGGCATGTCACCAGCATGTATACACATACATATGGCACGTCAAGTATGCACACACAACAGTATGGACTGCCACCAGTATGGATACACACCAGTATGACCCCTTACCAGTATGTATATACACCGGTATGGTCTGTCACAATATGTATACACAGACGTATGACATGACACCAATATACACAGAAGTATGACGTGACACCAGTATATGTACAAACCAGTACGGTATGTCACCAATATGTATAACAAGCAGTATACCGTGTGACAAGTATGTAAACACAGCAGTATGGCAGGTCACAAGTAGTGTAAAACACAAATACGGTATGTACCCAGTATGTATAGACACACACAGATGGCGTGTTACCCAGTATGTATATACACACGAGTATGGCATGTCACGAGTAAGTAAGTAAGTAAGTAAGGTAATTTGTTTATTATAGTGACATGTGGTAAACGAAACAGGGAATATGTACAATATAATATTGACGAAAACACCCGGCCCTATGGACCTATATGTCACTTTCAAATTTTAGGTAACAAATGTGTGTGTAAATATATAATATAAAATACATAATTAGCACCTAGTTTGAGCAGTATAGATCATGTATATGATTAAGTGTAGGTAAAGCTGAATTTGCCTTAATTTCGCGACGCCACATCTGCTTAATACAGGCATCTTGACGTCCCGGAATTAGGGCCACTTCACGAGTATGTTTACCAGTATATCACCAGTATGTAGACACAATAGTATGGCCCCACACCAGTATGTATAAACAGCAGTATGGCCAGTCACCAGTATGAATACACACCAGTATGGCATGCCAACAGAAGGTATACAAACCAGTGTGGTCAGTCACCAGTATTTATACACAGCAGTATGACTGTCAAGGTCATTACCAAGGTCAGGAATGATCGAGACAAATTGTCTCCCCAATTATCATATGAACCAAGTATACTTCAATTGTTATGACGTTATGGCCAATATAGCTTGATCTGACGAACGAAAAGTGGTAACAATGCAGTTGAAGTGTAAGGGATAGGCCAGAGTAGATAAGTACACGTAGTCACTTAATCACTTATAATGTACAACATGGGGAACACACAGGAATACATGATATATTGATATGCGAACATCACTGTACTGTGCATGATACTATGCAATTACTACAAGGTTGTAAGCCAATCGACTGTTATACTTTAACGCAACTTAAAAGCTATTGACGAATAAACTCGGTATGTGGTATCTCAATGGTCCCGTAGTGGACAATAGTATGAATGCACAAGTACTTTGATGATCGCTAATCAAAGTAAAATAACATTACAAGTAATAACATGACAGAACGAACATTGGAGGACAAATGACAATCATCTGAGCTACCCCAGTGCTGGCGTATCTCAATAGATAGTGGTAACCTCTGAGTATCAAGGTCCCAAGGTCTGCCTCACCCGCAATATGAGGTCTAGTCACCAATATGGCTATTATCCAACTTCAAGTGGATTAATCCATAAACAATATATGTAGTCTTACTACAATCCCTTAGCCATGATATGCCACGATAGGAGTATTACCATACACTATCAAAGTATACATATGTATTGCCTATGCAATATATTTCCAAAGTATGAATGTCAAAGTCAAAGCCGGATGTGGTTACATCACATGATAATCAATAACGATAATGTTCCGGAAGTTGGTACCGGAAGTAAAGTTCCCAAGTAGTATTATTTCCGGAAATGGTTGACCAGAGGTATAAAGTTCCTATGGTATCACTCGACTGTAGCAACCCGGATGTGGTAGACCGGATGTAAAGTATCCATGGTGAATCAATGGTTGTAATACCAGGAAGTGGTAGACCGGATGTAAAATAAAAGTTCCGATATAATACAAAAATGGCGATTATCACGATGGCTAAGACGCCGGGAAAAGTTTTCACTTAGGTGACATTCAACTCGGTGGTAGTAATAATGATATGATATGTGTGTATGGCGTTTCACTTCACAAATAAAACTATGACTGTGACTGTCTGCTGAACGCGATGTAGCTATCACACACTGCTCTATACAGGCCTGTACCCGGAGCTTCTACACACAACTGCGCCAGACAGACGTACGGACACTCGGACGACCTGACACTCTGCACTGACTGGGGTCTGCCCTCAACGAGTGGACCAAAACGTCCAATATGCCCGCTGAGCGATCTCAAGAGGCTACAAAAATGAAATGAGTCTCCAATTACTGGACGAATACGCACAGACAGACAGACAGAATGCACAACGGACTAAAACGGGAATCGAAACACGGCAAATCACAGCTGAAATAAAATGTTGTAGGTACATACCAAAATCCTCCGTGTCACTGGTGAATACAGTACTAGTCTTCTGTAACCAGAACATATGTGTCACACCAACACATAGCGAGACAATGCGAAGGTCGCGTTTTGGCCCCGCCAAACACCTCCATATCGGTCCTACGGCTATACACTCAAATGAGAGTGTAGCACATACTAAACTCAAATATCGTGGTCATTTACGGAAATATCACGACACAAAGCATCACCAATATGGGATCTGATATATCCGTGTTGGCCAGTACCAGGCTATGCTGAAACACTAACCCGTAGCATACATAACAGGGCAGACCATGGTATGGTCTGCGCTATATACTGGCTTCACCTACAGAAGGTCCCTTATATGGTGAACAACTGACACGCGGACAAACTCGGCTGGCACGGACAGTGGACATCCGTAATACTAAAAGGTCTTCTCCCTAGCGAAACCAGCACACGCAGTCAACGAGTTCTCTACCACACACATGCATAGTCTGTGGCAAATATGGCGTGACATCAGTAAAACATTGCTCCTAAAATGGACGTGTATTTAAATCCGCAAAAAGGACACGCATACACGTATTTCCACCAATACAACATAAGCCCCGTTATTACACGCACATTGTACATGGCAAATGTACATGCTAAATCTCAGGTATGTAAAAATCACAGGTGTGTGAAATCACAGGTGTGTGAAATCACAGGGATGTGAAATCAATAATACGCACAACAATACAACACAGTACCACACATCACAAATATACAATTATACGGAAATCCGGAATGTACAAGAATGCACGTGTCACGCGACATATCTCCCCCCTAAAGAAAAAGTGTTTACACTTTCGTGCATAATCGCGAGACACGTTGGCACAGCCGAATCTACCCCGATATCCTGCTCAGGTAGCCTGCCCCCAGATTGTCGGCCCCTTTTATCGCAATAATACGCATTCGGTAAGGTTGCAGTATCAAGGCCCACCTCATTAGTCGGGAATTTGCAACCTTGGCTTTGTTTAAGTAAACCAAAGGTTGGTGGTCCGTTTCTAGGATGAATTCCCCCCCAAACAAATAACGGTGGAACTTCTCGACCCCCCACACGACTGCCAGACACTCCTTCTCAACTACCGAATAATTGCGTTCCCTTGGCAACATCTTTTTGCTGGCATACGCTATCGGAAGTGGGATACCATCCTGCTCTTGCAACAGTATTGCCCCTAACCCAATGTCGGAAGCATCCGTCCTGAGCACGAAAGGTTTGTCTAGTTCGGGCAGTTCCCTGGTCAATAATCCCTTGAGGGTAACGAAAGCTTTCTGTTGGGGTGCCCCCCAGTTGACCTTGTTTGGTTGACCTTTCTTAGTAAGGTCAGTTAGCGGGCTCGCTATCTCTGCGAAGTTGGGCATGAACTTCCTATAGAACCCGGCTAACCCCAGGAAAGCCCTGACCTCCTTCTTTGTCTCAGGGACATTAGCTTCATGAACTGCCTTGACCTTTTCGGGAGGGGCCCTTAGTTCTTTCTTACTGCTGATAGTATGTCCCAGGCACTCAAGTTGCCTCGAACCAATGCTGCACTGGAGGGTTTTGCCGTTAGTTTTGCATGGAAATTCCGGGGAAAGGACTTCACTCAGAAGATCACAGGTGTTGTTGCAACGTTATGGGAGGAATATCAGATATTCATCGAAATGCTGTTCTGCATTGTGGGACACCCCTTTAATACTTCTCATAAGTCCTACAGAAAGTGGCATGTGAGGCGTGACCATTTCCAAAGGGCATGACCTTGAACTGAATAGACCCTTGGGGTGGATCGAAAGCGGAATATTCCCTGGAATTCTCTATCATATGACTGCCAGTAGCCCTTACTCAGGTCCAGCTTTGAAAAGTAGCTATGTCCCGCCAACTTAGAGAACATATCTTCAAATATTGGCATCTGTTCCGCATCAAACACAGTGACTTTGTTAAGTTGCCGGAAATCACTGCAGAATCGGAGCCCCCCGTCCTTTTTCCAACCAGAATACAGGGGACGAGTAGTAGGGTGATTTGAAGGTTCTATGACAACTTTCTTCAGCATCTCCTCTACTTCTGGCTGATAGTTTCCCCTGACTTAAAATGGGTTAGGGTACCCCCGGAATTCTTATTGGGTCGTGCGTTGTACAACTTTATGCTCATGTTTCTCTATATGGGTGTGTCCTGGTGTGTCCATCAGGAAATGGTGGAATTCCCGTAAGATTTCTTTGGATTGGGTCTTTGTTTCTTGCTTAAATAGGCGACAGGTCAACTTTGCTCTCCGTATCGGGACTCTTATCCCCTGGGGTCATACATGTTTTCTTCTGCACTACACCCCACTTGGACTAGGATCCCCCTTCTATGTGTCTTCTATCCACGGCCGCATTTTTACAGTGATTATTCCCTTCCCCGGGTGCTCATGCCTAGTCTCGTACTCGTTTAACATGTTTGCATGAAAGGTTTTCAACTTCCCTCCCGTGCAAAGCCTATGTCCCATCATTAACTACCTCTGTTATGGGGTTATGGTCCCTTCCACAAGAAGCAATTGTTGTTGTCTGTCGGTAGTAGTACAAGTACCTGATCTGCCATAGATACTGATACTAGGGGTCTTACGGTTGTATTGCTTTGCGTCTTTTTGGGACGCACTCTTCAAGTTCTCATGCGCGATTTCGCACGTTTTCTCGGAAGCCGTTCGGGCAGTCGAGGAGTACTGGATACGTCGTTTTGACGTTGTCCTCTATGTCCTTCTCGGAACACAGATCTCTAGTATGCTCATCGGAACCCGAACGGTCTTATGTAAAATAGTTAAAAAGGTGAGAAAGCCCCACAAACTTTCTTGAGGGGACTTCGCGATCGATTAAGAGCGGCGTTAATGTATTTTGTCCCCAATCTTTGGGACGTTCGCTTGTCCATTCTACGAGCATTTGCTTTAAGTACCATGAAACCTTTCCACGAGACCGTTACCACTGTGGGTGGTACGGTTTGTCGTGGTTAATGGTCTCAGCGATAACAATTTCTACTAACTTCCTCCATGACTGCCGACGTAAATTGACTACCCGATCGTGTGTGCATCTCCTCGGCGATACCCAGTCTACTGAACATACTCCACGAGGAGCTTCCGCGTCTCGTTCGGCATCGATGCCTGGTAGTGGTACCGCTTCTGGGGTACTAGTTGCATATTCAATTACGTTTAGTATGTAACGATTCTTCCTGTCGGTAGCTGAAAAATTGGCCCTACAATGTCAACTGCGATTCGTTTTGAACGGAGTGTCTATCAATGGAGCATAGTTCCTAACGGACCTTGGTCGATGTGTCCCTGGGCCACCAGTCTTTTGACATAGGTCACAAGACCTACATACCGTGTAATGTCACTGCACGCATTTGGCCAATAAAATTCTGATAACACTCGATCAGATTGTCTTCTTACCCCTAAATGGCCGCCTTGATCGATTCATGTGCCACTTTCATCACGGAGTCCTAGTGTTTTTGGGACTACAAGCTGATGGGTACATCCTACCAGACCCTATCGATTCGAAATTACGTTTACAGCAAGTCGTTACGGTATGCGAATTTCGCTTTGTTTTCCTTCTTACTTGGGACCGTACCGTTCCGTCTTTTGCATTAATTTCGAACTGACGTCAATTGTGAGTCATAGTGCCTGCGCAATCTTTGAATTAATCGCGTGATACATTCGCGATTGCGGTAGGGACTTTGAGGTCTTATATGATTCGTCTCGGGTGTCGTTTGTGACCTCAGTTTCAACTGAGCACGATTTTGCGCCTCTAAAATCGGACAATCACAGGTAATTATGAACCGTCTACATTCCTATGGTAAACATCATACATTTGTATTCGTCATGCAAAGGGCTTCTAACTTGACCTTGAAAAAAGGTTGTATCTAGATCTACCCGGGGGGTAGGAATTCCACTCTTTTGTACTATTTACCAGCAGCTTGTTGAATCTTTGCTTTAATAACTGATCTGGTTGTACTAAGCTTTCCATGGAGACCACCTCGGTAAACACAGTATCTCGCATTTACTGTGACCTTTTGTTCCCATTCAATCTTCCTATGCTAAGGTATAGCCTATCCATACCTAATGTACATCCGTTAATCAACTTACGGCTGTATCTCGCTACCTGAACATACAACAGAAATGTCCTTGGTTTTCCCCTGGTTGTTCGTGTTTTCCCTCTACCTTCTAACTCTGCCTCTAGGTGTGCCTTCCACTTCTACCTCTATTTCTACCTCTGTACCGACCTCTTCTGTTACTTTATCTGCCAAAAACTTTACATGTTTTCTCTTCCTCGGAATGCTGCTGCTTTGTTAAGCTGAGGGAACGGTCAGCTTAGGACAATAGTAGGACCATGTGACCTTTCTTTGAACAATAGTAAACATTGTCCCGCGATGTCTTATCGTAGCCGTTCCCTGCTGGTACTTCTGTCGTAACTACCTCTACTCGGGATTCTATCATAACTACCCCTACTTGGGCTTCTATTGTGGGTCTTCTTTCTGATATCTGTTCCCTATCTCGTCTCCTATCTTATGGATCGGATTATCTGCAACTAATTACTTGCGCCTCTGGTTATCTACTGTCCTGTACTCATTTTTTTGCTAGTCTGTTCCTCATGATCTACAACTGCTTAACTCCTCTAGCTCTGCCAAAGTATCTGCCTGAAACAGATATGATCTATCGAGTCAAATGTTTTTCTCTTTGAGAAATATGGTTGAGCTCACGACTGCATATACTTAACATCTGATCTTGATCTTGTAGTCTAGACCCTCTCATTTGTTCTATTCACCTTACCTAACTCAAACCATCTATCTAAATAGTTCTTTGACGACGACATATTGCACAAATGATTCTCTGTGATAGGTTTGGTGTTTTTGAACTTGCGTATGAACCATCTTCCGTTAGATCAAAACTTTTCATCAATGCGGATTTCAAACGATAATAGTCAAGAGCATCATCATTGGTTAGTATAGGAATAGACATATAATGCCTTGGCCCTTCAATAAAGCACTCAGTGTAGTGACCACCTTATCTCTCCCCCACCTGTTGAATTGCTGCGTCGTCCTCTCAAATCTAGTCTAAGTAGCTATCCATCGTTGTCATTTATTCTGATAAAAGTGTGGCAGCTTCGGACGATATGCTCTGCCATAGTCTCTATCATGTCTATCTTCATATTCGACTCCACCCCTTTCTACTTTTGCCATTTCTACTGATGCTTAGGTGTCTAGTTCTCGCAATTGATTCTAGAGCTATCTCTTTCGGTGCTTCATTGGCATCAAAATCTATCTTTTCCCATCTGTCGCTCAACCTCTTTAGCTAAACCTGTCAGCATCTAACCTATCTTTCTCAGCTCTGTCGCTCAAACCTCTTTTTCCACCCGCTCAGCTCTTTAGCCAAGCCGCTCAGCATTAACCTATTCTTTCTCCATCTGTCGTCAAACTCTATAGCCACCGCCTCAGATCTAACCTATCTTTCTAAGCAATGCCTAGTCCTTAGTCGTTCCCTGTCTTTCTCTCTCCTGCTCTTCTTTTACAAAGGCCTTACTCTGAATCATGATAGCCCCAAGCTTTTGGCCTATCTCCATTAGCTCCTTTAATGAACGACATTCTCATCTCAAACTACGGATTATGATTTCACGCTTTACCCAGCGGTACACAAGGTCTCTAGCCCTCAATCACTTGGTGATTTGTGCGTGTCTCTTGCTTCTCGTCTATAGGTTAAGGTACAATTGTCAATCCGGTATCTACTCCTAACGACGTATAAGTTTCTCATTCGGGTTAAGGCAATCCGGGTATATGTATGGTCTAATGTAATGGTATATTTTAACAATTACCCTCTTGTTAATGGAACACAAAAACATTTGGGGACTGGTTATAGACACCTGGCAGGATATAGTAGTGTTCTTACACTTTTTGATAGTGGTAGTAATCTCGCCTCAGATGTAGAAGTGTCTAGTGATAAACCTTGAAAACCCGCTGTGCATCATCACAGGGATGGTACTGTTCGACAATCAAAAAATTACAATGAACCTTACATTCGGTCTATTCCCTTAGTTCGTCTCAACTCCCTATATTTTGTACCTAGGTAGTCAAATCATGTATGTGGTGATGTATAGTGCCAAGTTGTTGGAGGGCATTTCTTACATTAACTCCCAAGGCAAAACAAATACAAGTTGGATTTTGACGACGCTAGGGGTACAGCTTTCTAGACTCCTACTTCAACTGCTTTGAAGAAACTGATTATTAAAAGGAGGAAACAACCCCATTCTGACACCAATGGTCAAGGTCATGTACCAAGGTAGGAATGATCGGAGGAAAATTGTATCCCCAATTATCATTTGATCCAAGTATACTTTCAGTAGTTATGACGTTGATGGCCATATAGCTTGATTGACGAACGAAAAGTGTAACAATGTAGTGGAAGTGTAAGGGTAGGCCAGAGTAGATTAAGTACAAGTTAAGTCACTTAATCACTTATAATGTAGACTTTTACATGGGATCACACAGGAATACTGATACATTGATATGCGAAAAATCCTGTACTGTGCATGATATGTTGCATTACTACAAGGTTGTAAGCCAATCGACTGTTATACTTGACGCAACTTAAAAGCTATTAGGACGAATAACTCGGGTATAGTGTATCTCAATGGTCCCGTAAGTGGACAATAGTATGAATGCACAAGTACTTTGATGATCGCTAATCAAAGTAAAATAACTACCAAGTGATATCATGACAGAACGAATCATTGGTGGACAAATGACAATCATCTGAGCTACCCCAGTTTGCTGGAGTTTCTCAATAGTAGTGGTAAATCCTCTGAGTATCAAGGTCACAAGGTATGCCTCTCCCGATATGAGGTTATAGTCACCAATATGGGGGGGATTTTATTCCAACTCTTCATGTGGATTAATCCATAAACCCAATATATGTAGGTCTTACTACATCCGTAGCCATGATATGCACGATAGGAGTATTACCATACATATCAAAAGTATACATATGTATTGGCATATGCTTTTATATTTCCAAAGTATGATGTCAAAGTCGCAAAGCGGTTGTGGTTACATCCACAGATTAGTCAATTACGTTAATGTTCGGAAGCAGGTTACGGAAGTAAAGTTCCCAAGTGTAGTATTTATTTCCGGGATGAAATGGTGGGACCAGAGGTAAAGTTCCTATGGTTTCACTCGAATGTAGCAACCGGTTGTGGTGACCGGATGTAACGTATCCATGGTGAACTCAATGGGTTGTAATCCGGAAGTGGTAGACCGGATGTAAAGTTACGATTATATTTAATAAATGGCGATTATCACGATGGTAAGACACGGGAAAAGTTTCACTTAGGTGACATTCAACTCGGTGGTAGTATAATGTTATGATATGTGTGTATGGCGTGTCACTTCACTAAAATCTATGGCTGTGTCTGTCTGCTGAACGCGATGTATCTTTCACACATGCTCTATACAGGCTGTACCGGAGCTGTACACCACTCTGCGCCAGACAGACGTCGGAACTCGGACGACCTGAACACTCTGCACTGACTGGGTATGCCCTCAAAGAGTGGACCAAAACGTCCAATGTATGCCCGCTGGAGCGATCTCAAGAGGCTACAAAAATGAAATGAGTCCTCCAATTACTGGACGAATACGCACAGACGGACAGGACAGAATGCAAACGGATTAAACGGAAATCGAAGCACGGCAAAATCACAAGTGAAATAAAATGTTGTAGGTACTACCAAAATCCTCCGTGTCACTGGTGAATACAAGTTCTAGTCTTCTGTAACAGAAAAATATGTGTCCCACCAAAACATAGCGAGAATCGCTTATAATGCAACCATGAATCCATGGACGGAATAATGAATATGCTACCCTCGTTGCGACATCTCACATTACATATTACAAAACCATGGCTTTTGCCATTTCTCCCGTGGGTTATATTTGGATAAATATTGTTCCCACGCCATAAATTCAACCATAACTTGTGTACAGCATTCGCGGAATAAATACCATCCTAACATGGTATATCCCACCACTACAATAAATCTGCACACTATAGACCAGATTTCATTATCCGAATTTAATCGATGGTCTCGTCAATGCGAAGGTGCTTTTTTGGCCCCGCAAACACCTCCATATCGGTCCTACGGCTATACACTCAAAATGAGAGTGTAGCACATATAACTAAAATATCTTGGGTCATTTACGGAAACTATCTCGACAAAAGCATCACCAGTTGGGGAGTGATATATCCGTGTTGGCCAGTACGGGCTATGCTGATAAAACACTAACCCGTAGCATAATAACAGGGCTGACATGGTATGGTCTGCGCTATATACTGGTTCTCCTACAGAAGTCCCCCTTATCTGGGTGAACAACTGACACGTCGGAAAAACTCGGCTGTGGGCACGGACAGTGGACATCCGTAATACTAAAAGGTCTTCTTCCTAGCGAAATCAGCACACGCAAGTCAACGAGTTCTCTTCCACCACACATGCATAGTCTGTGGCAAATATGGCGTGGACATCAGTTAAAACCTTTGCCTCCTAATATGGACGTGTATTAAAATCCGCAAACAAGGACACGCATAAACGTAGTTTCCACAATACAACATAAGCCCCGGTTATTCACGCACATTGTTACATGGCAATGTACATGCTATAGCTCAGGTATGTAAAAAATCACAGGTGTGGTGAAATCACGGACTTTGTGTGAAATCACTAGGGTATTGTTGAATCAATAATGTCGCACAACAATACAACTCAGTACCACACATCACAATTATACAATTATACGGAAATCCTGGAATGTACAAGAATGCACGTGTCACGGACAATGACATGTAAACTAGTTCGGATACACACCAGTATGACCTGTCACAATATCGATTGCACATGGCGTACTGCTGGGTATGATAACATTTGGTGGAAATGTCATTACTGGCTTTATAAATTCTGATGACCATCCCGATACTGGTGTGTATATGTACAGATAGGAATAATGACCTGGGGGAAAGACTCGGAACTTGTACGGAAGCCCCGCTATGGTGTAGACTGCCTTATAGCAATGCTTTATCGCGTGCGCACGTGATAAAGTAAAAACTATTTCCATGTCCCTTCTGTGGCACTGTACAATGCGCATAGCCAATACTGGGGGCCGTTTCACTAACTTCGTTACGATTAAAATGCTCCGTTAAGTGCAAAATGATGATTAGTCTGTAAATTTCACATTAACACTGGTTTCTTGTATACAATTATTGGATTTCCATTTTTTGAGGCATCGGCTGCATATGAGCCTAATGTCAAATACATGTTAAATCCATCAATATAAAATTTTCAGATATTCTAAATCTGCACTTACGAAACATTTTAGTCGTACGAACTTTATTGAGACGGTCCCATTGCCCTCAGTGTCGGTGGAGGCGGTGATCAGTGGGTCGGGGGCAGAATCGGGGCGAGGTATTAGACAGCTCCTTCAGGGTTGGGGTCATTGGCGTCTA
This sequence comes from Conchocele bisecta, assembly GCA_029237695.1. Classification (NCBI taxonomy): domain Eukaryota; kingdom Metazoa; phylum Mollusca; class Bivalvia; order Lucinida; family Thyasiridae; genus Conchocele; species Conchocele bisecta. The sequence goes on along the minus strand of CM055267.1, from coordinate 16,271,700 downwards.
CACGACAATCTCCACGAGGAAAACGCTACGACCGTGGAAATTTGTCTATTTTTACGGTGGTTCATGTGTTCGTGTCTTTGTTGCGTACATCGCGTAGAGACGTACATTAGTAGAGCGGCGTTCATTCGTTCTACGACACGTGAGATACGACATTAGACCGGTCGTTCATTCGTTCAACGATACGTAGGACGACAGTAGAGCGGTCCATAGAGCGGTCGTTCTACGACACGAGAAGAAGACCATACACGTAGAAGAGGACGACATAGACAATAGAGCGGTCGTTCATTCAGTTCTACGACTCGTAGAGACGAACATAACGTAGAGACGACCATTATACCATAGAGCGGTCGTTCATTCGTTTCATACGACACGTAGAGAGGACTGTAGTGCGGTCGTTCTACGACACGTAGTGACGACCATAGAGCGGTCGTTATACGACACGTAGAGAGACCATAGAGCGGTCGTTCATTCGTTTACGAATGGCAGCCCTCTGGCTCAATGAAGTAAATCCATCTATTGGAATTTTCCAGACATCTTAATTTGCACTTACGAAGATTTTGTCGTACGAAGTTTTGTGATAACGGCACGTCTCTATGTGACGTAAAAAAAACGAAGGAACGAAACGTAAGGTTCTTATTTTTCGTCGCTACGTGCACAGACACGTAGTAACGAAATATAATCGTTGTAGTCTTCGTTTCCCATGCGGTGAAGTGCTGAGAGATTGAAATGTCCCTAACGAACCACCGTAGATTCCAGGAATGGTCAATAGGAACTTTGGGTTCCGGGTTATGCTTAAATTCACGACGATAATATGTTGATAGAGGTCAATCGTAGAGTCCAAATATAGTGTAAACAGTCGCGTAATATCATATATAGCCTCGTTGTTAGTTACAATGGACGAGCATGAATGTGTATTTTGGTGGACGGGGGGGGGGGAGGAGTGAACTTGGCCCCCTCAATAATACTGTAAACTTTTCACGCACCTCACGCTACGCACGCACGCACGCCACGCACGCATAATGTATATTTTTAACATGTAGAACAATTATTAAACATGAATGATCATGTATAAAAGTACGCTTGAGTGTATGTTATTATTATTGAGGCCACTTACATGTTTGCAAGTAGCATGTAAGTTATAGTTAGGATATCAGGGTATGGATCAGTGGTTTCAAAACCTGCTTTCCGACGTGACGTATTCTGTGACGTCATTTTTTACAAGTAAATTTTCTTGAATTTTTCCAAGCAAACGGAACGGATTTCGATGATATGTATCACACCATAGAAGTGACACATACCGGTTCGATATGATATGTATCACACCATACATTCACGTTCTTTCGATTTTTTATTCACATCCATGTAAGCGAATCTTCGTAAAACAGAAAAAATTGTTTGATTAAAGCAAACTATACCATAATACAAGAAATGGCATCTTTAAAACGAAACTAATCCCCACGCATGGAATCATTAAAGGAAGCTAATCCCCTCGCTGGCTAGCAGTGATAATAAAACTGAATGTGGCCTGTCGGCACACGAATGCCCCCGCTGGCTGCCAAAGGGAAATCGAGGCATATTTGAATTACAAGGCATTTACGAGTACAGTGACGGACGCCGGTAACACTATATGCCCCACTCACCATTCGGTTGCGGGGAAATAAAACAGGTGAGGTGAAGGGCGAAGTACTGGGTGGTGGAGTGTGGTAGGCATGTTCATATGTATCATGTGTATAAATATTATGCGTATTGGCAAAGTATTGAGAAGTTATTGTAGGATTGAGAAAAGTGCACGTAGATTTCTCCCAAAGTGCTAAGTTAACATTAAAGTAGAAATGGTGAAGGTTCAAGGTGAAGGTCTGAAGTACTGAGGTGGTGGAGTGTGTAGGGCATGTTCAGTATGTATCATGTGTATAAATATTTAAGGGATTGGCAAAAAAGTATTGAGAAGTTATTGTAGGTAGGATTGAGAAACGTTGCACATAGATATGTGCCAAAGTGCTAGTAAAATTTAAAGTAGAAAAGGTGAAGGTCAAAGGTGAAGGTCGAAGTCTGTGTAGTGGAGTGTGTAGGGCATGTTCATATGTATATGTGTATAAATATTTTTAAGCGGATTGGCAAAAAAGTATGAGGAAGTTTATTGTGGATTGAGAAACGTTGCACGTAGATTTGTCCCAAGTGTAAGAAACATTGAAAGTAGAAAAGGTGAAGGTCAACGGTCAAAGGTTCGAAGTATTGGGGGTGGAGTGTGTAGGGGCATGATTCATATGTATCATGTGTATAAATATTTATATTAAAAATACGGAGTACGGGCGGACGTACGGACGGACGCTGGGGTAACATTATATGCCCCCGTACCTTTCGGTAGCGGGGCATAATAATATCGGGACAGTACGGGGACGGACGTACGTACGTTCGGACGGACGCGGTAACACTATATGCCCGTACCTTTCGTAGCGGGGGCATAAAAAGTACTCCGTGACTTGGGCGGTCGAACGTGGGGTCCTTTGAGTACTCATAGCTAACATGCTCATGTCATATACACACCATTAGGGTCTTTTATATCAAAAATCGTGGAAGAAGTTCAAAGTTATTGAAAAATGAAAGGTGTTACTAGCGTACGTTTCATACGTTACGCAGTACATGACTAACGATATTCAGCTCTTGCCTATCGGCGAAGGGGATACGTAATTGGCAAACTGTTAAGCATTTACTGCGTTATGTTTCAGTAAAACTCTGTCTTTCCATTATAAAGATATTACAGTCAATTCATGCACCACCTTTATGTGGCATGGCGCATTTTAATATTGCGCTGGGCCCCAATTTTCCCAATTTTATTACTTTCCCTCTAACAATAAAAATACCGGCATCTAGTCACACGCTGACTGAGCACGATCTATAAACTTACCAGGGAGATTACATTGCAAACATAGTGTAACGAGTCCACTGGCGGTTTGTTTCGGTGAGTTCCGCACAGTCCGACTTGGCAACGACCACTCCCTAGCGACTTATCACCGGCACTGCGGTAGCATGATATAAAATCCTAAAACCATCATACTTCTAAAAAACTGGCTTTTCGTTTGGAACGAAGTAATGAAATATGCAATCTTAAATTCGAGAACATTGACGCAGTACAATTTGGAACGACGTTATAAGCCAAAGATATGAGTGCCAGAAATAATCCAAATTCTGACACATGAAAATGTTGCCATTTCTCCATTTCATTGTCGAAAGTCAGACGTTTTACAGAATGTGAATCGCTTTGGAAAATGTATACTGGTATCAAATACTCCTACCAGCACACAATATGTAACTTGTGAGTGAAATTCAAGAAGGTCAAACTTACAGCGAAACAGAAATCATTGCTTGAAAAAGTCTGAGAAATATTACACACACACAAGTTACACTATTCAAACGGCTGTATGTCAAAAATTGTTCTGCGAACTTTGCACATTGCAGTGTGGGAGTATCAAGATTAATGCAGAGGGGGTGTGAATTGTGATTGGAGTTTGGAAAAGAGATGAGCGGATGAACATACATTCAATTTCTTCCTATATGTAATGATTTTCACATATATTATACAGTATTATTTTTCCCCAGAAAAACGTTAGGTTTTAAAGTAAAAAAATTACACACCTGTGCCAAATGTCTTCGGGATGAAATTAACACCATGTTCTCTGGACTTTGTACTGTACACCCACTTGTGAAATCCATGTGACAAGTGTTTTGTATGATGTGTGTTTGTGAATGTGAGTGAATAAGACCAAGTGTCGTGCCTTTGCACTTACGACTGGGTGCAGGTCATCCTTCAGCAAAGTTGCAAATCATTGATTTGAATTGAGGGTCCCATATAGGAATTAAATAATTACATAGTATAATTGTGTAAACTATTCCATCAGTTTTAAAAGATAGAGTGCCTGCTACACAGATATTCCTTTAGTTATCTTAGGGTTACATGCTTGGTTGTATCATCGTGACTATTTGATTGTAAATGAGGAGGTCATTTTTAATTTATTTATATCACTAAAATGTGTCCACTGAATAAATATTTGTTATTGAAATTGTTACAAAATATTGATCATTGGGCCCAACCCCATTCCCAAAAAAAAAAAAAAAAAAGGGGGATTTTTAAAAAATAGTGGAGAATAATAGTTGTTTCCATTAACATTTCAAAGAGTCAATGTTATGCCCTTGATATTAAGTGGCAATTCAAGCTTGATGTAAGGAATAATAATAATGTTAAATTAACTTGGTTGTTTTGATTCTTTAATAATTTTTCCAAAATTTTTCGAACGGCACATATTGGAATTATGCGACAACTCCATTTTAACAAATATGAAAATGCTTCACCCACGCACCACAATAATGTGAAGTCTGTCCAGCGGCGGACAAAACGGTTAAATGAGAAGAAGGACGAAAAACTATAATTAAAGGATGGACCTGTTGACGGCCATCTTTGTATGATGTTTCATCCGATTTTGGCAATAACCACGATACATTTCGATTTGAATATTTATCAGGACCATATTAGGTCAAATGCGTGAAAAACAAAGGGAGAATCACTGGTATATTAGTGAGGCAAGAGTTGTGATAAATTACATAAAAGGAATTCCAGTTCGTTATGTTGTTTTCTCGGGTACAAATCTGTACAGGTATCGAAAAAAACATAGGAAATCAGTATGTAAGATATGTTATTCTTGCTTTTAAGGCTCTAGAGCAAGTGAGCTGGGTACTCAAAATACCCTCGGCCGTTAGCAAAGTTCATTTGGCCTTGGACCTTTGGCATGAAAGCCGCTTATGTGAGATATAGTATGAAAAATATGGGCTGTTGATAAAGAAGTATGTGACATTTCAGTCGATTACACTTACGGTTGCATTTAAATTGTAGTACTTAAAACTTTAATGCAAATATTTAAAACTTTTAACACAATGTGACCTTGACCTTGGCTGAAAGTCAATGCGTGGGCTTAATAATGAAAATATGGATTAGTTGATTGTTGATTGACAAATTTGTGAAGGTGCAATTTCCAATCTGACTTACGGTTGCCGATAAAATTGTTTTACTTAAACTTTAACGACATATATTTCAAAAACTTTTAACGCAGTTTCAAAGTAATTTCACCTTCACGTTCTAAAGCGATGTGCCACGAATGCCGTATGAGTGGGCTATAGAATGTTTGTGTAATGGTGTTTAACGGCCTATCAACAAGCTATGGTCTAATAACGCACATAAAGGATATACTGTCGGATACCAAATGTACAAAGTTTTATGTTTGTTTGTTTATGGTGTTTAACGGCCTATCAATAGCTCAGGTCATATAGGTGGGCAAAACGGTTCGATCCTGTATTACTTGCTGCATTGGGGGGGGGGTGGGGGAGGATCCCAAATCAGAACGGATTATTTTCATCGAGAAAAAAAAAATATAGTCAGCCCTGACAATTAGAATAATCTGACTGATGCCAGTCCATACCACACCAAAGTCACTGGCCCCTTTCCCTAAAAAGCGATTACGAATAATCGTAATATCCACCAAAGAGATATAAACAGATTCAACGGTTCACATACAAAAGGCCAAATACGTATGTGAGGGGCCAAACCAGGTCTCAGTCGGATTTCGGTAAGGTTGGAATCGCGATTTGTTTTAAATTACACCCATCACATGCCAGGGCTGTACAAATTGATTTTTTAGCCACATTGTCCGGACAAGTGACTTGGAAAAAAAGTGGAATTGCCCTGACTTGTCCTGGAAAATATAATTTTCAGGGATGTAATTTTGAAAAGTGACTTGTCTCGAAGATTTTCTTATACAAAACTGTCCAAATCAAAAACCATTATCATAGTTGTTGCTGAGAGTGCATACTCAAACAATTATCTCAACAATAATAAAACATAACAAGAGTGCGCAAGTCACAAATACGCCCCCGTGATTGGGCCAGACAATCGATGATGCAGAATAGGAAATGTGAAGCTGTCACCATATGCCATGAAAATTAATGAGAATTTGAAAGTCTATAGCATAATTTCTGCATCTCGTTGTGCTATACATGTATACTAATTTATGCAGAGATAGAAAAGTAGTGTGTAAAGTAGAAATGATAGGGAATTGGAGTAAATAATGTAGGAAAAAATGGTAAGTTAAAAGGTGTTTTTTTGTTAAAAAAAAATTATGTTTTCGGCCATTATTAACCTGCTGCATTTGGGGGATATCCCAAAATCAGAACGGAATAATTTCATCGAGAAAAATATAGTAAGCCCTGAATTAGAATAATCCTGACCTGATGCCAGGTCCTTACCACAACAAAGTCACTTGGCCCCTTTCCCTAAAAAGGATTACGAATAATCGTTAATACTCAACACAAGTGATTTATCCTGATTAAACTGTCAATACAAAATGCCAAGACGTATGTGAGGGGCCAAACCAGGTCTCCTGTGGATTTCGGTAAGGATGAATCGCGATTGTTAAATTACCCATCCACATGCACCCACCAGGGAGTATAGAAGAAAATATGATCCTTCTAACTTCTTAAGAATTATATATATGAAGTTTCTAGTCCAACCCGACTTGCGGTTGCAGAGGACATTGTGTACTAAAAACTTTGACATGTTTGATGCAAAAGATTTCAAAACTATTAAGTAATTTGACACTTGTGCAGGAAAGCCACTATCGGTGGGATACAGTATAAAAAATATGATGACGATAAAAGAAGTATATGAAGATTCAACTCAAATTGCGATTTACGTTGCGATATAATGGTACCCAAAAACCTTAACGCAAATCTTACGGATGGACGAAAATACTTAAACTATATACACCTGACTTACTTTGTATGCCTGGTTATGAATCATGATGAAGGCACTGTGTTACAGATGATGCTCAATTTGTTGGTTTGTAACATCCTTGCACTGCAAATGGGACCAATATCAACAATTGCACCATTTTCATGCGAATGTCAAATTTCGAATGTTAGTCGAAATTTATTGTACACATGTAATTTGTTACAATTTTTGACCATTGGGCATTGATTTCTATTATATCATGATCATGAAATAGCACCAACAATACATCATTAAATTCGTTAAATTTCGTTTCCATTCGAAAGGTCTACATAGTTTGTCTTTGGTCTATTCTGGATGTTTGCAAGTAAAATCCTTTATTGCGAGTTAACTGAAGACATTTTGAAACCAACGAAATTTTGGACATTATAGTCTGTGGACGTTAAACAGAAATTTTTGAATCAAAGATTGAATGCAAATACCTTATTATTGTTAATCACTCTAGGTTGGCGGTTAGGATTTTTAAATTTGCTCAAATATGTGTCTGTGACTGCCACTGTTCACAATTGACATCTAATGAAATCTCTCATCATGCTTCTAACAAGCCACCTCTATTATCAGGCTACAGGGAGTGTGTATATTTGATCAGGAGCTACCCTGGTCAAAATCCCTTAAACCACCCTTCTCCAGTCACAGCCACCGCGTTAAAAGTAACGGACCAATTCCTATAATTACATTAAATATACATAAAAGCATCAATAAGTAAAATAAAATAGGCTTTTTTTATTTCGCATTTTATCTTTTTTTTTTTTTTTTTTCCTTTTTTAAACAACATTATTTACTCCATATATCACACATGGAGTAAAATACATTTTGTTTAGATTATTTTACTCTCAATTATTGATGCTCAATTAGGTGTTATTTAATGTATTTTTAGCCCATTTGCGGTTGCAGTTATAATGGTGTACCAAAAACCTTTAACGCCAATATCTTACGGATGGACGAAAATACAAAAACTATATTAAACCTCGACATACTTTGTATGCCAGGGTATGAATAAATGTTTGAGGCACTGTGTTACAGGATGATGCTCAATATGTTGTTTGTCACATTCTTGCACTGCAAATGACCAATTTCATCCAATTGCACAATTTCATTCGAAGTCAAATTTCGAAGTTCGAAATTTATTTTACACATGTATTTTGGTACAAGTTTGACCATTGGGCATGATTTCAATTATAATCATGATCATGCATAGCACAACAATACATCATTAAATTCGTAAATTTTCGATTCCTTCGAAAAAGTCTACAAAAACAAACAAGGGGTTTTTGTCTTTGGTCTTTTCTGGATGTTTCAGTAAAATCCTTTATTGCGAGATAACTGAACAATATGAAAACAAACGAAAATTATAAGACATTATAGACCTGTGGACGTTCTAAACAGAAATTTTTGAATCAAAGATTGTATGCAATACCCTTATAAATGTAATCACTCTAGGTTGGCGGTAGGATTGTTAAATTTGATCAAATATGTGTCTGTGACTGGAGAAAGGGGCTTATGGATTTGCGACCAGTGTAGATACACATATCCGTCAGGATCTGCACAGTTCACCATTGCAGCAATGAAATCTCCATCATGCTTCTAACATGCCACTCATTATCAAGGCTACAGGAGGTATATTTTGATCAGGAGCTACACTGGTCACAAATACCATAAACCACATTCTCCGTTCAAAGCCACCGGTTAAAGTAACGGGACCAATACTATAATTACATTTAAATATACATAAAATGCATAATAAGTAAAATAAAATAGGCTAAACCAAAATTATTTTTACTCCCATATATCACACATGGAGTAAATACATTTTGTTTAGCTTATTTTACTTTCACTTATTGATGCTCTTCTTTCTTCCTTCCTAGATGTGTTTTTTTTGTTTTTTTGTATTTTAATGTATTTATAGCCATGGGTCCGTTAATTCAACCTTGAGGTCACAGCCACATATGTGTAAAAGCATAGTAATTATATTCTGACCATTTAATATCTAGTCCGAGTGTCACATAATATGAAATTACAGAATGAGTACGATTCTAAAAACTATTGGACAATCTTTAAAACTTGTCAAGTCCAGATTTGTGTGAATAGATTCATTCTCAATACATCAACACAAGAAGTAACATGTCTTCACGATCACATCCTATTCAACAGGTTGATTAGATGATTAGAGCAGGTATCAGAGTTAAGAACCACACAAAATGCCGCTGGCATGGATAGTTACTCCGGTTAAATGGTTATTTTTTTGGTAACTGAACTTGTCTTTTCTCATGATCTTCCTCGAGCGTTATTATTTTCAGATGTCATTGAATCTTAAAGATGATGACAGTCTGTCATGGCGACACTATTATATTTGCTTCGTGTTAGGTCAGGAACTGATCAGTTCCATTTTTCGCGACGTGTTTGGCAACTTGTTGCCAGGTGGAGTAGTGTATCTCGGGCCAGCCTTATCTGTTCTTCTGAAACCGACCATATACTATCTCTATAGACCCTGCTGGTGTCTGCCTCGACTGAGGGTGAAGTTGAAGAGGCTCGACGAATAATTCCAGATGGCTAATGATCTGTAGACGCTTCCCTGAAACAAAAAAATCTAACACTATTGTGTACATGGTTAGCCTTGTTTTGAATTTCTTACACAGTATTACATTACTAGCAAAATGATCCGCAACTTTCCAACATGAAACTGTGCTTGGAGTAATACTTCCCCACCCGGGCATCAAACTCACAACTCTTGGATAAATGTGGTAAGCGAGAAGGCACATTGTTCATAGGTTGTGAACAGTAACTCGTGAAAATTACAAAACCCGTACTGTCCGTAGCAGAGTTACGTTTCCATTCAAAGTCTTCCTCTGCAGAATAGTGAATAAGAGTTATGGTTCGCAAATTACTTGTAGCCAGACTAAAATGTTGGGTCCCATACCACAGGTGAAGTAAACGGGACCGCCAAGGTATATATAGGTGTGTGTTTTATAGAGGGTGTATAAAATTGTTTTAGCTTTTTTTTTCGTTTATGCTTGCTTTTAGGTATTTAATGTATTTATAGACCTCGGTCGTTACAATGTACTTCATCCTGTGGTCCCATCTTGTAGCATAACAGTTTGCTATAAGAATTAAATAAGTGTATTAATTGTTGTAATACGGTACATGTATTCCGACAGTTTAAAAATTACGAGTGAGGCCCACTATAAACATATATTCATTTAGTTTATTGATTTTATGATAGGACTCGCAGTGTATCGGGCTATTTTGAATATGCATACGAGTCATGAATTTGTTAAATTATTTATACCAATTAAATGGTCACCCGAAACAAATATTTTTATTGGACACATTATAAAGTACGTCTAGTGCACATAACAAACTAAGCAGACGAAATATAGTTTCATAACCTTTAATGGAAACACAGTTATAGCCCCTGATTCAGTGTCGGAAATTCACGTTTCATTTAAAAGGATAAGTACATGTATTATTTTCACGTACATGTACAAATAGGGGGAAAATCCCAAAATCAGAACTGAATATTTACAATAACAAAACTATATATTCAGCGCTGAAATCAGAATAATCCTGGTCTGATACCAGGTCCTCGCCACACCAGAATCACTTGGCCCCTCCCAAAAGCATGTAGGATAAGTAATAATCTTACTACTTTTTATAATGGGCAATAACCCAATTCAACTCCCAGGTAACAAAAGAGCCAAAGATAAAAATGTACTGAAGGGTCAAACCAGGCAAATAGTGATTCCTATATGGAGGAACCACTACCGTTAATTTACGTCGTCTCGTTCTCTCGACCACCACCCACGTAAAGTTTTGTATTACTTTTATAATAGTTTTTTTTTTTCAGATGGAAATATACAAATTAGGTCACAATTAACAACTAAAGTGTAAATCCGATCTGATTAGCTATTCTGTAGAGGAAGCCTACGTATATCATTTATTTGTTTGTTGGGGTCTAACGGCCTATCAACAGACGGTCATTTAAGGCCGGGTCAATGGGTTTAGTAATAAATCCCATGTATTACCTGTACAAGTACATGTTCAAGTACATGTACAAATGGGGGGAAAATCATAAAATCAGAAATGAATATTTACAATAAAAGAACTATACATTCAGCCCTGAAATCAGGATGATCCTGATCTGATGCCAGGTCCTCGCCACACCAGAATCACATGACCCCTCCCAAAAGCAGTAGGATCAGTAATAATCTTACTACTTCTATAATGGGCAATAACCCAATTCAACTGCCAGGTAACAGAAAGAGCGAAAGATGAAAACGTACCTGAGGGCCATACCAGGCAAATCGTGATCCATACGTATTACTTTTATAATATTTTTTTTCAGATGGAAAATATACAAATTGTGTCACAATTAACAACTAAAGTGTAAATCCGATCTGATTAGCTATTATGTAGAGGAAGCCTACATGTATGAATGGAATAGTAACTCTGCTACAGACAGTACAGGAGTAGATTGCAAGAGTTATTGTTCGCAAACTACAATAACATGGTTCAATAATAAATGAGACATCAGTGATTCTATATTTAATGTACATATGGTTGGTGTCGTTTTTCTAGTTTCGATGTAGAAACCAATAATTCATTAAACTGTGTTTATTCCATTGGGTGACAGTCCAGTTGTTACATTTATAATAGTATCTATAGCCAATTGTTCTCGTCATTTTTTAAATTTTATTTCCACTTCATGGGACCAGGGGTCTCAGAAATGTAATTTCCGTTACGTACATTTACATGACGTAAATATAGCTTTACATTTACATTTTTTTCTTTTCAACGGCATAAAACATACAACTGAAGGGGCATCTATTTAGAAAAGTGTCAAGAATATGGTAAGCTAATTGTATTAGTGCGAAACAGAGAAATTTAGTAGCAAGTTGTGGAATTTCTCATTTATGGTAACCCAACAACATGTATTTAATATGAATCAGTAAAGTTAAGCAAACAAAATAGCTTGGCAACTAACAGAATGCCGTGTTTTACCACATGTACCAAACATCGTTATAAAGCTACATTTAATTAATAGCACAACCTCCAAAAATATGGGCGTAACGGCACTGATTATGTAACGGTAATGACAAAACGTAACGGTAATGACTTTCCATTTATTTAAAATACTAATACAGCATATATAACAAACATATTTATACTTTGAATATGCTGTACAATATAACTTCAAGTTAGTGTTTACTTTTAATGTGATTGTCAATAGAAACCCACACTCCTTGCAAGCTGTGTCTGTTTTTTGTTGTTTCAGAGCTTTTACTAATTAAATCCTGATATATAAATGTTGTAGGTCTGAATAGATGTGCCATTACTGACCGACAACTGATGGGACCTGGTTTATATCTAATTGACGCATCAACTGACTGGTTAGTATGGTAATTTATCATTGCCGTTACACGATCGTCATTACCGTTACACAATTTTGTAACGGAAATGACCGTAACGGTAATGATTTTTCTTTGAAAACTCCCATTTTTCACCCCTTTGTATACAACGCATCATGAAGGTAGAATATGCAAAGACAACGTTGTAAGTGTGTCTATCTACCAATTTTGGTTTCAGCCGACCTACATACATATGGACGTGTATAAACCGTGAACGGTAATGATGCATGTAATGTGTAACCTTACAATTCCAAATACAGACCGGTCTCGTTCTCGGCAATGACTTAAGTTGTGTTACCACCGTGTTTATTTATAAATCGGGCGCCCAAAAACAGTGTTCATTGCATTAGTAGGTGAGAGTAGGAAAGGGAGGTTACTCTGATTTTACTCTTTTTTTTTCAGCGTAACGGTAATGATTCGATTTCGCCGGACAGATACATTAACGTCAGTATTTTTGACAACAAAAGGCAAATTTATTGCAGAATAAGTTTAATGTCAATGTTAAACTATTTTAATTCAGATGCAATGTATAGTAAAGTACAAATTGACAAGATTTGAGAATTACGGGCTTGTGAACTGTGCTGATTGATGATCGGGACATGCCCATTTGGTGCACCATACATAGCCAACAACAGAAAATAATAACTAAACACAACATAATTGTAAATACTGTTTTCTTAATGGATTGGTATTATACATAGTTTATTTACTGAAGAAAAAAAAGAATTTCCTTATAAATTGTGTGATTTGTCAGTAAATTACACCGGGACACCAGATGTACATAAAATATAGGATCACTGACATACATATCTGTACATGTATCAAACCAATGAAAACTGACATTCTGATCTGCATATAAAAAATGTCATTTCGGCTAATTCTGCGCACCGGCTAATGCACAATTCATGTAATGTTTTGCCCAGCTTACGTCAGAATAAATTATGTTGATTTTGGAATAAATCAGCTGATTAACGGTATGCTAAGTCACAATTTTATCCCATTCCAATAGTTTGGTAAAAAGTTATTCAGAACATGGTCAAAATGATTAGTGGTTCTGCTTACTAAATGAATAGATCAACAACAGATCTGTTAAAAAAAGCTTCATAAACCAATAATACACATGCAAATATACTGACATTGGTTATCATTTTATTCCCGTATTATTCGCAAAACTCAAGGACAAAATGGACTGATATTTTGATCAAATTTGGCTGGGTCTCCGCTAGGCGGATACAGATAATAGACGACAGATGAAATAGTAAAAGCCAGCATCTGTTTAGCCGTGATTATCTCGACTAAGAACTGCCTTGAATGTTCAGGGAATTTAGACTGAATATGGACATTTTCACGAAAATGATTATTAGGTGCGCAGAATTAACAGACACGATTGTAATCCCAACAAACATACAGTCTCCACCCCGCCCATATTTTGTGAGGTCACCCCAATGAAGCAAAGAAGTCCCTCATCACCACCCCAGACCAAACATGGGTACCCTGTGTACAAATAAATTTTAGGAAGCCCACCCACTGCAATACAAATACTTAATACAAATACTACACTTCAATTTTTTTACTTGTTTGGTCACTGTTGTTATAGTTTTCTAAATCGTGTAAACACGTGACTTTCTGAAAACACTTGTCTTAAGAAAACAACATGAATAATCAGACATGTAAAATATTGGTGTGTGCAAAGCCACATACACGGTGCGAAGCCGGGTACACTTACTTAATAGAAATACTGCACCGGCCTATATTCATGATATTTCGGGGAAAAGTCACCGCTGTGCAAATGCAGTGTACCTGGATTCGCACACCTCAATTTTTTACTTATTTCATCACTGTTGTTACAGTTTTTTTTAAACACATTTGACTCTCTGGGGGGGGGGGGGGGGGGAATGAAAGTAGTGTCTTTTTTAAGTGGCTAAAAGCACAGGGCTACTAAAATAATTCCATTGTATTCAATCTGTATAGATAGAGTCTGCATAAATTCAAGTGGGTGGGGGATATTCAACATTGCCTGTGGCTAAAAGCCTATATAGCCAATAGTGAATAGATAACAGATAATTATAGCCTAAATATATAATGAATGGACTTGTTGGACTGAAAACATATATTCAAATTGAATCTACAAGTATCGAGGTGCCACAAACACATAGAGTCCGAGATGCACCATAAATTAGAAATTAGCTATTTAAACAACAATTGTGGAAACAACATTGGTCGCGAAAACCAATGACTCGGCACATGCACAGGCAATGTTGAATATCCCCCACTCACTTGAATTCATGTTAGATTGAATACAATGGAATTATTTTTAGTAGACCTGTGGTTAAAAGTGCTGTCGAAGTCAGCACGATTCAAATATTGGTCAACAGTAATAAAGAAATAATTCCTACCTGAAATGAATGTTTCGTGTCTGGCAGCTAGTAGACTTATGTAAAATGTAATTCAATTATTGATGCGTCTTGGCTGTCGCCGTATTGTCCTCTCAACTTTAGCAAATTTGCAGAAATGTACGTCTGTAGCATTCACAAATCGTCGAGTACACAATGAGTATCTGTATTTCCGTATTTAGAGCTTATCAACAATGAAGACAGCAATAATTTCACGATGTCTTGCCCTTGGACCAGTACATGTAATGGCAGGACACGAAATATAGTATGACATCACAATGAAAATACAATCGCATTTAACAACAAATAGCTGACTTTTTAAACGTAAATTTGTTATTGGTTGGTATATCAATAAATTGGACACATGACACTATGGCGTTTAGTAAAAAGGTTCAAATATTGACTCTATATGTACCGGACGTTCTAAATGAGGCTCCATACGGGATAATCTATTTAAACTAAATTTCATTGGGAAGCTATTTTTTTGCAAATTACATGCGTATTATTATTTTAATATAACCTATCAATGTTTACAGGTGTTAGCATGTTTCAATATTGAACTAACATATAGCTTGTTGGTATTGGCACACTTTTATTTTACGAAGTTTCCCGCAGCGAACCCCATTCGGCCCATCGACCGATTGTAATTATAGAACGCCTGTAACTATTCACGAGAATATAGGCGTTCTATGAAAAAGTTTACTTGCAGACAAGAATATTCGTGTAAATAGGTGTTTGTTTGTTTAGTATATTACCTCGGCAGATAGGCCTACATAGTGTACTCCGTTTTATAAAACGCTTCAGCATTAGCAGATGTACATATAGGAATAATGCACAGGTGGAAGACTCGGAACTGTACGGAGCCCCGCAATGGACGTATAATTCTTTTTATTTTATTTTTATTAATTGGTTCCCACGATATAATAATTCGTTCCCACGATTTAAAAATTCGCTCCCACGAATTAACAATTCGTTCCCTCAATTTAACAATTCGTGAACTAATTGTTAATTTGGGGGAAAGAATTGTTAAATTGAGTGAACGAATTGTCATTTTGTGGGAACGAATTGTTAATTCGAGGGAACGAATTGTTAATTAGGGGGAACGAATTGTTAATTGAGTGAACGAATTGTCTTTCCCTGGGAGCGAATTGTTAATTCGAGGGAACGAATTGTTATTTCGTGGAAACGAATTAATACAAAAAAAATCCATATCCCTTGACGGGCTCTGTAGAACTGTGTACGCTATGCTACTAAGAAATGTAACGTACAGAACGACACCAGGTAGGTGGGGTATTGGGATTGTTTTGCAATAGGCATTTTTATGTCACAGGTCTTCCACAGTGATTCCATGCCAATTTGAATTTTGCTGCCAATACAGACACGATAAACAGCTTCATATAGCTCATGTACGTGTTGCACGAGGCCAGTAAAGTCGGGGTCACGGGTTCGATTCCCATCTCATATCCAACTTTCGCGGCCACCTTACCTGCAGAAAGTCTGCATCAGTAGCGGCGATTTTTATATGGAATTATATAGGAGACTATTACCTTTTCTTACGTAACTTTTAAAGGTACATGCCCACTCAATGGTCACAAAATGCTCTCTATATCAGAGACATCATCTAAGCCAATTTTCTGGCAAAACGAACATTCAGTCACCATTACCCCACGTATTGATTGGCATTATTATACATTTTATATCAGACATAACTTTCCACACTGATATCAGGGGTCATAACCGTGTTTTCTTAAAATGTTAATGGACTTTACTATGTATACTCTGTATTTATATTTTGATGTGCAATTATCAAACTTTATAATCTGTCAAGCATATTATTTGTTCAGGTGACTAATTTAATTAGCATAAATAATTAAAAAATACCATGTCTCATTTGCATATGAAAATAGCCTGATGCCAACGCGCGTCACAGTCAATAAAATAAATATTACTAAATGATTATGTCTGTATAGCGGTCACTCGTAATCTTTAGAACTGGTGGAAAAGTGACACAATTATATACCTGTTTAATTCCTAAAAAGAACAGTTTGTGACTATTGAGTGGGCATGTACCTTTAGACTACACAACCGATTAAAAATGCACAAGTCACATTTTAAGCTTCAACTATTGTACTTTATGATGATGTTTCGATCGTGTTTTTAAAATAAAAATATTTTGGTCCGTTTTAGCTTTAAACATAGTGGGTAGTTGTTATATGATTTATATAGCAAATTGTGATTTTTGTTCTCGATTTTCGTTGGGAAAATTGCAAAATCTCTTTATAATAATAGTTACAAAAAATGCACAGGTATTTTCAATTAGCTCATTCATTTTTCTATCTATTGATATAAAAATTATGTAATAATGACACCATCTGTTTTCATTTTCCAATTAGCGTATCACGGAAATCTTCAACGGGCACCTGCTTACAGTCACTCTAAAGCTTATATGTTGCCCGAGGCATGACCGTGTTGTCGGTAAAATTATTAGTGAACAAAGTAACCAACATTTTCTACTGATTTGTAATTTCAGCATAGACTTTGTCTCATTTGATTATCTCGATAATTGCAACTTGCAATACTTGATGACTGGATCTGATCTTGTCACAAAACGAAACATGTATTGGATATACCTGCTCACAAGTGCTCAGTAAACTGCACAGAAGCTGCTGTCCCATCAATAACTGTGCAGGTGACCATTCCGGTTATGTGATTTTTGATATTCCAGTATACCCAAATATAGGTATGAACATTCGCCTATTGTTTTTGCGAAACTGTGTTTCACAATGATTACTGTTCGCCCAGTTAACCCACTAGACATTGGCTACTTCATCTGACACATGTGTACTCGGTACACAATGCTTACTGTAAATCCCTTTCAACTGTCCAATGGCCATCTTGGAGTTCATGCTGTGTGGCTGTTGTTGTTAACAGTTACCATACATTCTTCTCATTCCATGTAGAAATCTGTGTAGACACAGTTTGTCATGGGTGGTCTTGTACATAGTGTGATATCCGAGTTTATTTGGCTTTTCAGTTTCAATCTTCAATCTTCCTACCATTTTACCAGAACATAATATCTTGCGCTCATCTAATATCTGAATGCCGAGATGGCCATTGTGCACGGCTTGCAACAGTTTGGACTCGAGAGGAGTCAGACTTATGTGTTTACATCCTTTCAGTTTATCTCTGTAATCCCATTACGCCACTATTTTCTGCGGACATTGCATTCTGAATTTGAGTTATCTATTTAGACTCAAATGTGCATTTTACTCAGTCCAGTTTGCAATTTCTTGCAACTCGTGATCACTGACAGGTTAGTTCGCAAATACTTCATGTACCTGTGAGGTCATACCCTTAATAAAGTTAGAATATATGTCGTAGAATAGCGTATCAGTAACTAGTACGTTTTTTCCAGAAACGTGTTTCATGGACAGGCCATATTGTTTCAGCGGCAGTAAACTATCATGTAATCTGTGACGACATGAATAGGGTATTTGTTTAATGGATATGAGAGGCAAGTGATCTTACTCCACTTGAACAGTTAGTCCGTACACATAACGAAATCGTTTCCGGCCAAATAACATGCCTCATTATTCACGTTCAATCATGAGCATATTAATTTTATGCGAGAATCAATGATATGGAAGTATTAGCCATTGGCTTGCCTTTGTGGCACACCATAATACAGTGTCTCTGGCTTTGCAAAGTCATAATATGACAATTTTAACAAGTGAAACGCAATTTGGACCATCAATGCACTGATCACTGGTATATTTACTCAGGAGTTGTGATATCTTAAGACGAACACCAACAAGAGGGAGACTCTAATGCAGATGGTGATGAAACTGATTGAAAGCACTGTATCTATAATTAAGAAAATTCCTGCATACACATAGTGGCCATTTTGAAATATTTGTTTGTTGGGGTTTAGCGGCGTATCAACAGCTAAGGTCATTTAAGGCCGGTGATTATAGTCTGGGAAAGTCAGTCCAAATGGTTTGTGCATGATTATAAGAATTATATTATTTTCACGGCAGCCATTTTGAAAATTAGAATACAATAGGAATAACTCGTGTTTTCATTGATGATATAAAGAACGTTTGTTCCGAGAACGTAGCAAAACAGTCAACACAACCTAACTATAAATATACTTTACTAAAGACAGTACGTAGTGAAGACATAATACATATTATTTGCATAGAGGCCATTTTGAAAACAAAATGTCCGCCATACCAGTTATCAGAAAAAGTGGAACCAAGCCCAGTTTTATTATTTGAAGTATGTAGATGGCATAGCCGAAAAGAACCCCATTTCATCTGCATTATAAATGTAGATATGAATATTACAATGTAGTGTATACAATTTCAGGGCGGCCATTTTGAAATCTAAGATGGCCGCCAAGGGGGTTGTTAACAATGAAAATAACACTGGTGTTGCTGTTTGTAGTCAAACGATGATTGTCATAAAAAAACGAATCAATATCCTACCTGTATTAGAAGCGTATATGTAATGAATATAGCATTTCAGGGCGGCCATTTTGAAATCCAAGATCGCTGCCAAAGGAATTGTAAACAAGAGGCCCAAATGGGCCTGTATCGCTCACATAAAAGCCTCCATAGTGGTCATCTTCACTTACAACTTCAAATGTTCCACAGAATTCGTTGGTACCTTCTGATCTAACATATATTGCGAATGTGCATGTGATTTACTGCTATAAATTCGATTTGATATATAAAATGACCATATTCGGTCAAAAATAAAATTTGACCCCTATTTGACCCCTCGGGCTATGACCATTTTTGACCCAGAGGCCACCATATGAATAAATCTGAATCAGCGTTCACTATCGATCATTCATACAAAGTTTCGTCGAAATCTGCCTGGCAGTTTGTGAAAAGAAGATTTTTTGACAATTTGACCTACTTTTCAACGGCGGACATCTTGGATTTGGTGATGACCTCCATTTTGACAAAAATGAACAGGCTTCACCAACAAACCATTTCAGTTAAGTTTGGTCAATATCGGCCAAGCAGTTCACAAGAAGAAGTCCTTTGAAATCTTTAGTAAAAGGACAACCTTTTGACCTGTCGGTGGCCATCTTGGATGACGTAATCATCTGATTTTGGCAAAACATGCTCCAGAGTGATCGTCTCGTCGATATCTTGGATTGGATATATTATATGACCATATTCGGTCAAAAATATAATTTGACCCCTAGTTGACCCCTCGGGCCACGCCCATTTTTGACCCAGGTGCCACCATATGAACAAATCTGAAACAGTGTTAAATATAAATCATTCACACCATGTTTCGTCGAAATGATCCTGGAGGTTTGTGAGAAGAAGATTTTTTGGACAATTTGACCTACTTTTCAACGGCGGAAATCTTGGATTTGGTGATGACCTCCATTTTAACAAAAATGGACAGGCTTCACCCACAGACCATTACAGTTAAGTTTGGCCAATATCGGCCAAGCAGTTCACAAGAAGAATAAGTTTGAAATCTTTAGTAAAAGAACAACTTTTTTACCTTTCGGTGGCCATCTTGGATGACAAAATCATCTGATTTAGACAAAACATGCTGTAGAGTGATCGTCTCGTCGATACATTCGATCCGATATACTATATATATTCGATCCGATATACTATATGGCCATATTCTGTCAAAAATAAAATTTGACCGCTCGGGTCACACCCATTTTTGACCCAGGGGCCACCATATGAACACATCTGAATATCGGCCAAGCAGTTCACAAGAAAAAGACGTTTGAAATCTTTAGTAAAAGAATGACCTTTTGAACTATCAGTGGCCATCTTGGATGACTTAATCATCTGATTTAGACAAACAATTCTCCAGAGTGATCATCTCGTCAATACCTTCGATTTGATATATTATATGACTATATTCGGTTAAAAATAAAATTTACCCCTATTTGACCCCTCGGGCGACGCCCATTTTTGACCCAGGGGCCATTTATGAACAAATCTGAAACAGCAGCGCTAACTATCGATCATTCATACCCAGTATCGTCGAAATCGGCCTGGCGGTTCGTGAGAAGAAGATTTTTTAAGAATTTGACCTACTTCTCAACGGCGACCATCTTGGATTTGGTGATGACCTTCATTTTAACAAAAATGAACAGGCTTCAACCACAGACCATTACAGTTAAGTTTGGCCAATATCGGCCTAGCAGTTTACAAGAAAAAGACGTTTGAAATCTTTAGTAAAAGAATGACCATTTGAACTATCGGTGGCCATCTTGGATGACGTAATCATATGATTTAGACAAAAGATGTTCCAGAGTGATTGACTCGTCAATACCTTCGATTTGATATATTACATGACTATTTTCGGTTAAAAATAAAATTTGACCCCTATTTGACCCCTCGGGCGACGCCCATTTTTGAGCCACGGGCCACCATATGAACAAATCTGAAACAGCGCTAACTATCCATCATTCATACCAAGTATCGTCGAAATCGGCCTGGCGGTTCGTGAGAAGAAGATTTTTTAAGAATTTGACCTACTTTTCCATGGCGGCCATCTTGGATTGTCGATGACCTCCATTTTAACAAATCTGAAATGGCATCACCCATATATCATCCCTGTGAAGTTTAACCAATATCGGCTCAGCAGTTCGGGGGAAGAAGATGATTGAAAATGTTCACGGACGGACGGACGACGGACGACGGACGACGGACGACGGACACTTTGCCATAACAATAGCTCACATGAGCTTTGCTCAGGTGAGGTAAAAAAAATGGAACCAACCCCAGTTTTGTTCTTCGTGCTCTAAAGATGACAAAAAACATTGGTTACAAGAATGTAGCAAAAAAAATATGCAAATATACATAACCGTATACACTAAGAAAAGACATACATAAACTGGAAATGGTGCAGCATAGAGCAGCATAGAGCAGCATACGCGTCTCACTCATGCTGTGTGCACTGGGATGGCGCACTCTCGAAAACAGTCGGGCGGCTGCTCGATTATGTTTTTTTTTATAAGAGTTTGCATGAGCTTGTTGCCTTTCCAGTGCCACCACAACTCCAATACCCGATAAGACCGACTCGACAGTCTCGCATATATACAGATACAGGCCACTGCAGACTAATCTACATTTTCATTCTTTCCCCCGGATGTTGTGGAGTGGAATAGACTCACGCATTGTTATGTTACCATCCATTGACTCCCTTTTTAATCACACTTTGATCTAATCGATCTCTTAACCTATATAACACTATCACCTGTACATTCCACTCCACTACTTTCTTACTTTTGCACTCTCCCTTTTTACTAACTGCTCTGACGCGCAGGCCTGCTCATAATCTCCGCGAGGGGGTGTGGCAGTAACAATAGATAGATAGATAGGATATACGCATTTGCTGATACACTTCATCAGTTTCTACGGCCCTTTTCGTCGTGTTTTCCCTTTTCGTCGTGTTTTCCCTTATTATATGTTATCTCCATTGAGATAGCATATTGTGTCACACAAATTTCGTTGGGGGCAGCCAAGCGATTATAAAGTTGAAATGATGTTGTTACGTAATCCAAAATGGACATCGTCCAACAATATATTAAATCCACCAGACATCATTTTCTCATGAACTGACACGTCGATGTTGACTACACTTGGCACAGAGTATCGTCTTCCTTAGTTGCGAACGGTAACTCTTGCAATCTGCTCCCGTACCGTCCGTAGCTACGGATGGTACGGGAGTAAATTTCAAACGTAAATGGGCGTGGCCCTGGGGTCAAGTGAAGATCACGTTGTTTATCAATTCGATTTATCACGCCACGACAGTCTCCGAATTGTGATATATCTAATTAATACAATTCGAACAGACGATTCATTGTGTGTATTTATGGTCAGTTCTGGTTATTTTCGAGTTTTATCATTCTAAAGGTCAAACGATTGGCACTTTTCTTGCAAATAATTTTCCAATTGTCAACACGTTATCCATAACCTACTTTATTTTGAATATCGTAATTAGCGTTGACAAATATTGAACACATGCAATAATATGACTTACATAGATGCATGGACGCGGACTTATCCACTTGATTATACTGTGTAAATATAGTAACTTATTTTATTACGCAAACTGCCAATATTTTTCCATAATATTGACGTCTCGTGAGTTCATATTGGTCTGTGCCGGAACTACGTTTCACCTCGCAAAATAGGTACTTCTAAATCACCACTAATTTGTTTATTTTATTTATATTTTATATATTTTCTGAGGCGCATACAAATTACGAGTGATGTACGTATATAATAAAAGGTTATTTGAATAAATTCCACACCCCTGGCCCAGGAATACCAATTCAGCGAATTCGGTCAGCTGCCGGCATGGTACAGGTAAACAGATCGGCTGTCGGTCGGTATAGTAGACTATACCGACCGACAGACAACTTGTTTACCGGTACCATGCTGGCAGCCAACC
Source organism: Conchocele bisecta (assembly GCA_029237695.1). Taxonomy (NCBI): domain Eukaryota; kingdom Metazoa; phylum Mollusca; class Bivalvia; order Lucinida; family Thyasiridae; genus Conchocele; species Conchocele bisecta. The sequence continues at coordinate 16,248,622 of CM055267.1, read as the reverse complement.
GAAATCGCAGAATCGCTATTTCCTTGCAATCAATAGAAAAGTAAATGTTTGATGGCGAAATAAATGAATCAGAAAAAGAAGATTTCAGTATTTACAAAAGGACACGAAGAAGTGCAAGGACCAGTGTAGATCAATTTGGTTCAGTTAAAATCAACAATTGAGTCACACAAATGTACTAGTCCACGCGAAACGGTAACAATTTTGTCAGTGACCGTCTTAACAAACTTATCCTTGTTCATGAGACAATTAATGGGAAGACAACCGTCCAATATAGTATATTTCTGTCGAACTGAACCAATAACCCGTTCCACATGTATTCTTGAGTTGGCAAGTTTACGCGTTGATTCCACGTCCAGAGGGGATAGCTGATCACGACCTTTCGTAAATGCTGGAATCTTCACTTCTGCAGCTACCGAACCAACACTGTCTTTGGTATCAAATCCTCTGTCCGCCAACACTAAATCCTCAGGTAATAACTTGGACAGGAAATCACTGTTCTCTGTCACAAACTTGTCACTCACACGACCACCCCATGTTGTCGATATGAAGGATACACTGCCCTGAGGAGTAATTCTAATTAGAAATTCCACAGTGTGGTGGTGTTTGTATGAAGACCAGGTTTCTGCTCTGGCTTTCAAACCACTTGGCTTCTCAATAAATACCTCAAAACAATCAATTATCACTGCACACCTGTGGCCGAAGTACTTCCTAAATTCCATTGGCATGTTTTTCTCAATGTCTCGCGCTCTGGTCATCTTATGAGTTTCTTTAGCCGCTTGTACATACAGTCAATTGTCCCTGTGAAAAGTCTAGATATTGTTGATTGAGTAGTGTCAAATTCATACGCAAGAAAGAGATTTGACAAATTTAGTCGCAATTTCACTAATGTCAATATCATTACCTTGAATTTGGGAATGACCAGACTGGATGACAGGTTAGGCTCCAGAAATATAATTAAACAATATAGATAGAACTGTGAATGATGGTAATCCTGTTAAATGTTTCACCTTCTCGTCACTACCCTTAAAATAAGTTGCAGTGAATTTAGTTTTCAAATGGGCCACTTTTTCCTTCAGCTCCCCATTCTCTGTACGCAGTTCCTGCACGTAGACTCCATGAGTGGAACATCAACATCAGTCTGTGACTGAACGCCGTCTTCATCAACGCTGTGACCCATATCCATACCCGTCTCAGTGTGATCAGGTCCAACAATAGTTGTGGATTCAGCTGGCTTCCTTCTCTTCTTTTCCTGCTGCCGATCATATCTTGATGTAGATGATGCTCGCTTTTGTCCGCCCAGATTCACTGATGGTGCCTAGTTTGGGTTAAGATGGTCATACAACTCTGCCTTCTTTCCTGAAACATATACATGATATATATTAAAAACAAATAAATACATGTGTACTCGTCGGATATTGTAACTTTGCACATTTAGTTACAATATAATAGCTTATTTTTATTATTTCTTCTCGGAAGTATATGTTGCATACACCATCTGAACATTCTTGCTGAGACGGTTCAGATGAGTGATCACAACATTTACATGCACTTTTGAGGAGAAATAAAAAAGAAAAGGTGTACTCTTATGAAATATCACTGAAATATTCAAGTTGACAATTTATGACAAATTTTATACATATGACATGCTCCATGTGATTTTGCATGTACAAACATGTGCGCACTTTGATGATTTTTTTTACAAAATTTACAATATCTTTCATACATAACATTGAATGGTGACAACATGGTGACATTCTGCATTTGCTCTGAGAATTTCATCAACGTTTGGCATGATTTACAGAAAATATCGCAAAATCTGTAAACATTTTTCATGAAATTCCACACAAACTGCAATCTTTTATTGTCTTAGGTCCATCAAAATACACCATCTCGCACGTCTTACGCATGTTAAGTACAGTGACAGCACGGGTGTCAAACATTATAATTCAGTAGGTGGCCGCAGGGCTCCAGATAAGGAATTAGTAATTGAGTATTGTTACTCCATCAGTTCTGAAGCAATTGGGTATTTCAAAATTTTAATTGGGTAAAATTAAATCACACTACTGTTTACACATCAACAGACAGCTATTATTGAATAGTTTGTTTCTAAATGAAAACATATCTTGGCATTTCATTAGAATTGTCTCCTTGGATGTGTTTTTCATGGAAAAATAAGAAAAATATGCTATATTGTGGACTGTTTATTGTTTTCTGCAGCATGATAAAGGTACCACAATTGTTCTCATTGCTTTTTGATACTCACTACTTCTGATTTCAATTGGGTTTTTGGCAATTTTAATTGGATATTTACGCAAATACACAGCTTATCTGGAGCTCTGGGTGGGGTTCACACACAATATAATGATTATTATTATATTTGTGATTACTGCAGGCAATCTATACTATTCCAGTGTCCTTTCGCGAGCCTTACGATGACTACATCCGTATATAGAACACTTCACAACCATTATGCGTCTAACTAACTGAACTTAGGTCAAACTTCGACATGTTTTGTACATGGCGGAACTTCCGGTTTGTGACGTCAAAACGTTTAGTTATAGACAAATTGCCGAACTCTTGTAGTTAAAACGTTTATTTATAGCCAAATTGTGTTATGTCGCTATATTTAAAGTTTTAAACAGAGGTAATTGCCAAAAATGAAAAATTATCCGGTTGATGTAGTTTGGAAGTGATACAACAGATTTCGCGTTTGTAGATTACCGAATATAGGAGAAAAGGGTGGTTATAAACTTTTTCACAAACCGATGGATAACCAATATATAGCCGATCTATAAATAGATCGGCTAATAATAACCTATAAATATACGTACTTTCGTTTCCCATTGAAACACAGTGCAACGCAAGCCGTCAATATTTATTTCCATATTGACGTCTCGTGAGTTCATATTGGTCAGTGCCGGAACTACGTTTTACCTCGCAAAATTTGTGTTTTATTTTAATTACGTTTTGTATATCTTTTGAGGCGCATATAAATTGCGAGTGACGTTCATGTATGTGGATATATGCCACTCTTTCAGCCGCGCAACGATATCGCCCAATATCGCACTCTGCAGAACTCGTGCAGATACATATCCACTTACTGTTTAACTTAGTTTCTCGACCAATGAAAAAAACGGCATTTCCTCTCAATTAATCGCATATTGCGACGCATTCGCCAATTTGTATTAAATTCATCATTAAATGTTCAGCGCTATATTTAAAACTGTCACACCGCCTATCACATACTAGTATAGCGATTCGAAATCACGTGTAGGGGCGGGTAAACAATAAGTAGGTTATAGTTCACATATTAAATAATGTTTTAATAAACTAATAAAAATTCAATATGTAAACTATAACTATTACTTACAAATCAAATAAATTATACATAGCTACATCCTTTCAGCACGGGTGCCCCGTATTATGAGCCAGGGGAACACTGCGGAATGGAGCAAAGACGGACGTATGTCGATGAAATCAAGGCCACATTTAGCCGCACTGGGTTGGACGGAGTGACAGAGCTTGTCAAGAGGAATATATCCCGCTGGGGTGATATGCCAATAGATGTTGCTGTGACGGGTAACTCTGGTACGGGTAAATCCACGTTTGTTAACGCCATTCGCGGCTTAACGGCCGACGACAAAGACGCCGCGAGAGTAGACGAGGTGGAGACAACAATGCACGCTACACCGTACGTTCATCCTTCAAAGGGCCATCTACGTTTCTGGGATCTACCAGGCGTTGGAACTCCGACGTTCCCCAAGGATTCCTACTGCCGGGATGTCAAGTTTGATTCTTATGACATATTTCTTATTCTTTCTTTCTAGGACAGACTAACGGAAAATGACATTTGGCTAGCAAAACAAGTACATAGGCTCTACAAACCTTTTTTCTTTGTTCGCACTAAAATAGAAAACTCTGTTGCTGACGATAAGCGAGCGCACCGAAAAACACACAACACAGATGCTTTGCTTGCAAAGATATATAATGATTGTGAACGGCAGTTCGCCGATGCCAAGTTTGTTGACGTAGAATGTTATCTTATCTCCAGCTACGTGAAGGACGGCTTAATGACTTGCGTGGTGAGGCGGCAATTATTCTAACCACGGCTGCTTTTCAAGATATTACCACAGACAACGCCGTTGTTTTACAAGAACGGGTTAAAAGTGTTTCGTTAATGGCAGGTTCATACGGACTAGTTAGTGTACCAGGGCTATCTATACTAATTGACACAAAAATGATAAAGGACGAAGTCCACTTCATCATAAAACAGCTAGCGATTGACGAGACGTCGCTGGAGACACTGGCGAAACAGACTGGCATTTCATTACGCGAGGTTAAACAATACATGCGTAGACGGAATAGAGAACTGAGAACGATTGAATCGGACATAGGAACATTTGTTCGTAAAGCTGCTGGCGAGAAATCCTGATTGACACTTGTTCCTGTCCTGGGCATGTACGGCAATGCCGCGGGGTCGGCGGCATCCACGGACTCATTCCTGCGGGAAAAGATAACCGAACTAGGAAACGATACAATAAATGTCTATGTGCATGTTATGAAGCGTATTATTAAAGACACTGTGTCTCAGATATGCTCAGGTGACGATAAAACAATTAGTACACCATGATTTAATTGTGTAGATTTGTGTCGTATTTCTGAACCCAGGTGTATCTATGTAATGGATCGTACGAAAATAAATATCGGTTCGGTAAAAACATGTATACATGTATTACGGAAAAATCAATATCGTCGTGAGCGCTATGTTTTGTGCAATCGAAAAAGGTATTGTATTTAAATTGATTCAACTAGTGTATGGAATGCGAACATTTTTCTATAGATGACATTCATATGGTAATAACATTTAACAACCAAAACGCGTTATGTTTAATGTGACAGGCTTAAAATATTAAGTGTGTGGAAATTCTAATATAATTTAGAATTACTTCCAGTTGACCGTCACCTTCTTTCCTGGGGCCCGTTTCACTAAACTTCGTACGACTAAAATGTCGGTAAATTTAAATTGATGGATTGACATTTATTGAGCATAGGCAGAATGCAGCCTATGCTCAATAAATGTAAATCCAATAATTATTTATAAGAAAACACTGTTAATGTTAAATTTATTGACTATCATAATTTTGCTATTACGAACATTTTAGTCGTACAAAGTTAAGTGAAACGGCCCCCAGATATTCGGTGGTGGTTTTAACTGCCTGTCAATCAAGAGCAACAGATTAGTGAGTGACAGAGTGAGTAATGTGAATTTGCATTATATTTATATTTCATTGTGGCTGAAGTCTTGGGATTTGAATTGGTATGTATAATAACATATGGTTTTACTGGAACTGGATTTAGCTGCATTTTGAATTTATAACGGTTTCTACTTTGTTGCGGGTTTTCGTGTGGATTTCGGTCTTATTCTATTTGTCTAACGTCTTTGCATGTCTGCATAGTATTTAGTAATATTTCTCCTAGGAGCTGGGAGCGTACTATCCCACCATCACCGTGAGTAGTGAGAGAGAGAGAGAGAGAGAGAGAGAGAGAGAGAGAGAGAGAGAGAGAGAGAGAGAAAGGAGTGAGAGAGGAGAGAGATGGGAGAGAGAGAGAGAGAGAGAGAGAGAGAGCCCTTCATGTATCACACACATGGTAAGAGCAAATGTCGATATTTATTAAGTATTCGTTTTATATGATTATTACCATATTTTAGTTACACACTGATAAAGCTCACCAGATCTGTACCATAGGTCTATTGAGAATTGTTTTGTTGATAACGTGATTTGTAAATAGTTTGAAGGAGGTGCAATAAATTGTATTGTGTACATTTTAATTAAGGTCAAGATATATGTGTATATTTTCATTTACGTCATACAAGATGTTTTGTGATATGTATGTGTAATTTGCACAGGTGTGATTTGAGGCTACACTGGTGATACTAGTGAACTATACTAAATGTTGTACCTATGTATATAAGACAAGTTACTTATGATCCATCAATCATATTTCAGGGGATGACTATGTTTGCATGAATTAATGAATAAATGACTGCGTGTCCACTGCAATGATAATAAATAAACCCACTGTGGTTTTTTATGTGGACATAGCGTTACTGATTAGTCACAACTAGGCTGAAAAGAGATAACCGCTACATTTAACTCTTTGCATGCTGGGAAATATGTGGGCTATAAATAGTTAAACAATAGCTGACGAAAATTCAATATATTGTTGTTTTTTTCTCCCTGTGAAAATCACGAATGCTTCTTGGAATTTCATTAGAATCGAGTCCTCTGCACAGTCACCATCACCCGGCGCGGGAAACATTGCAAGGTGCTTTTCAACTGGGGCCCATTTCACTAAACTTCGTACGACTAAAATGTTCGTAAGTGCAAATGTAGGATCGTCTGGAAATTTCAATTCATGGTATATTTATTGAGCATATGCTGCATATGCAGCATATGCACAATACATGTAAATCCATTAATTGTTTACAAGAAAACATTGTTAATGTGAAATTTACAAGCTATCATAATCTTGGACTTAAGATGTTTTATTTGTACGAAGTTTAGTGAAACGGCCCACTGGTGTATACTATTATCACTGCTCACATACAAGACAAACCATGTACTTTTGTACCGAACACGATGTGCGGTTTTTCCTTTCATGAAAAATATTCACGTTATTATCGGTGGGTATAGTACGTCACGGGCACCTGCTATTTGGATGGGGTGCACTGCATCAGGTAAGAAAAATCCTCGACTTCAACTCTCAGTAGTTGCAGCCTTTAACTGGAGGGTCACAGAGTTACAGGCTTCAACTAATATATCAGCAACTACAGAAGCGATTTCGATGCGATAAAGCGCAGATACCGTAGCAAATTCAAGGTGCATGATCACGTGGTTACAACAACAACAACAACAATGGCTGAAAGTGTGGAAAGTACGCCCACTCCAAAGTAAGTATTATTTGATATTTTCCTTAATAGGCAACGGATTTTGATGAAATACGGCGCAGCGAACGCGTCTTCATGAGTAGCTACAATAAGTTGTCTCCAATATGTTATCTATTGCTACAATTTGACCCATTAAAAAACTGTGAGCAACCGAAGGGCATACCCAAACCTGTTGCATGTAGGTCAAAATTTAGTAAACTGTATATTGTATACCTTTAAACAAATAAGATTTGATGTAGAACTAGTAATTTGCCCAAAATAATAGAACCGGGAAATAATTTCCCCATGGAAGCCATCTTTTCTCTAGTTGTTATTCAACATTCAACACAACGAAATGAAGCTTTCAAATATACAAGATATACATGTAAATGTAAGATAAACACATTGACACGGTACAATGACTAATTTCTGCATGTGCATGTTCTTTATTAATAATTTATTGATACATCTTTGGCAGTTTTATATTAATAACATATCAAACACGCCGGATAACCGATTGCAAAAATCACTATTCTATGTGTTACATTAAATAGATGGGGTTACATTGCTACCCTCGCTTACAGCGTAACAAAACACGTTTGATGCGTCATATTTCATCAAAATCCGTTACATAATAAGGACAAAATAAAAGAATACTACTTTGAATCGCAGGGCTTCTGGAAGTTGTTGTAACCACGTAATCATATCCCTTTACATTGACTGGTAACACCTGCCGATGTTTCCATCCTCGTAGATTTAGTCTTTCCCTGATTCAGTGCACGCCAGCTAAATAGCATGTGCCCGTGACGTACTATACTTACCGTGTTATTATCCGTAAATGACTTCGAACGTTGACAACATTTAAATAACAAATGTGGAATTGAATCATGCGCTATTAACAGGTCGTCAACTTTCGTCGTCATTTACAGGAACTATCACAGTTTCTGTAAATAGTTATCATGAAAACATCGCACACCGTTTTTGGTATAAACTCACATGGCCTGTCACACGTGGTTGTGATTATAATAAATTGGGATTGTCGGTATTGTGACCAGTGTAGATCGAGATCAGCCTGTGCATCCACTCAGTCTGATCAGGATCTGCACTGTTCGCCATTCCATCAATGAAATACATGTCATGCTTCTAACAAGCAATATAGGTCGCTATCAGGTTACAAGAGTGTGTTATTTGATCAGGAGCTACACTGGTCACAAATCCCATAAGCCCCATTTCTCCAGTAACAGTCACATATGCCGTAGGTTGTAAAACTGTCAGGAGGCCCGTAGACTGTACGTACTTTTACCCGCCAATGCAGTGCGCGTAAATAATGACGTCATGACGTCATGTACTCTAAACCGGAAGTCAATGTCGTTGAATTTGAAGCAAAATAATGGAAGCCGTGCAGAAATCTGGATGTAGAGGCAATGTGGATGATCTGGGATGTTCCAAAGATCGGATGTGTGCTTTCTCAGATGTAGACGTGTCAGGGTTTTGTCATGTTAGAACGTTCACTTTATTTTAATTCTAGTCTGTCACTGTTTAAGCAACGATAAGTTTATTTATATTTATAAAGCGACCTTCGTGACAATGATTGTATACGCTATATAACAAGCTGCACGATCACTTGGTTACAACAACAGCAACAATGGCTGAAAGTGTTGAAATTGCGCCCACTCCAAAGTCAATATTATTTGATATTTTCCTTAATAGGCAACGGATTTTGAAGATTGAAGGATTTTGATGAAATATGGCGCAACAAACGGGTCTTCATGAGCTGCATTTTGTAGTCTCGGGAGTTCGGCACATACGTATTTCGTTTTAGCGAAGAATCGATTTCCGTGTCAGTAGACACGGAAATCGATTCTTCGCAAAAACGACAGAAGTTTGGGCCAAAGCACAGGTGACGGGAAAAAAATCACATGACGGTGTATATATATAGATATTATCTATACAAGTAACAACAGACTATCAGATTGAGGTGGCGCCTGTTGTCAATCGACATAGTGCCCCCACCTGCCGTTACACATGCGCCTTCGTACATTTTCGCTGGATATATTTGCATTGCCAATCTAACCAGAGAATAAGGCAGATTTGTATTCACTGAACGTCTCTAGACAGTTTCCTTTCCGTGTAATTTATTTCAGCACGTTATTAATGTTTCCTATAACCGTGTTTTTATTAAATGATTTTTGGCGGGAGACATACTGTCTCCACGCTATTGGGATCGTGATTCTGGCCGTTTGCACGGGTCTACTTTCGGAAGTGGCTCTCTGTTCATCGGGGGACGTCTCAATAGGCTCAATTTGCGTTCGCAATTAACAACAGTCAGGTGACATTTAAAGTCAGCGAGTGAACTGAAAGCAAGTTATTAATAGCAACGCCAATGCTCAACATTATGTGTAAAATAGTTGGCATGCCCAACTTTACTTTTGAAGAGAACAAATTGCTGTTATTGAGACGCCCCCCGTATCGTGTACCACGCAGTCTCAATGCGACGTCGAAGGCCATTTCTTTTTCATATTGTGGTTTACGGGCGATTTTCATAAAGCACCTTTGCTTCATCAACCTATTTGTGTTTAGAGCAGGCTGTATTTTACAAAAATCAGTAACTGATCAAGTTCTCCAAATTTGCAGATTGTACATCCAATAATCAACATCGAATATATTTCTAACAAGGAATTTCTGAGTATGCAAATTCACAAGTGGCTACTTGTCTCCCGCCAGTCAGTACTTTCAGTACTTTGATTTTCTATGTGATGGGGTTTGGACAGATGGGTCTTGTGGGGCGTGTGTTGTTTTGAAACAATACTTTTTTTAAATTTTGATTGTGTAGCTTGGTGTGATCTTGGACGGTGGCTGTGCTCCGCCAGTTGACGAATACACCTGGCTGCTGTCTCTGCTACATGTACCACCGTTGTACATGTACATGTACAGTATATGATATTTATAATTATGATACAGGAGTATGTGTTGCTAACTAGTTGATTTCCTTGGGATACCCTATATCTTCCTAATTCTAATATAGACTATAATCTATCCATGTCTGATGACTTTTTCTGCTCATCGCCCCAGTCTGAATTGGCAGGGCGTCTCGTTTGCTTGCCTTGTTGTCGGGATAAACGAGGGACTAACCATCATTGTTACATGGTTTCCGTTGTTTGCACATATGCATATGACTTCAGGCAATGCTCATTCCGGGGCGGCGCGTAATGGAAATGTCTTCATGATGTCACTACGCGGAAGTGCCTTCATGACGTCATTACTTCATGACGTTCATGACGCGGCCCCGGAATATGAATACCGACAATTATCTACGTGAATGGGACGATTTATAAAAGTACTGAATATAATGCTCAAATTACATCAGTTTCTTGTTGGAAATGTAACAATAACGTTTGATCATGTCCAGCCGTGTGCAAACGTTTGCTGTGGCCCTCGGGAACTGTTTGAACCCGCGGCTTGCGGTCTTGGGTTCAAACAGTTCCCTCGGGCCACAGCAAACGTTTGCACACGGATGGACATGATCAAACCTTATAATAATTAACCATCAATGTGCGTTGCAAACAACAAACTTTAGCGAACAAAGTGACGTCAAAAATACCAGTGTGACGTTGCATGTCTCAAACAAAATGGCGTCATGTTCACCAACTCGATTCCTAAAATGGCGACCGCTATTCCCAATTTAGCACTACATAGGCCTCGGGAAATCGGGAAAATAAACGACTAATAAACGTTGATTGTGCATTATAAAACTCCAAAACCACATTTCAAACACCGCACATTTACAATGAATACCGTATTACATAACAGGTGGCCATTGTGATCGGGTAAAGACCCCACCTACCCAGATATGTAGTGTAAATGGGGCTTACCCATTGCAACTCTTGCGCTATGTGTGAATGAAATATGTACTTGTGCAATGAGATGTTTCAAAACCTTGCTAGACGTGTCCTGTTTAGCCTCTACTAATGCATTATTGTGTGCCAACATGTCGTTCACAATCTCTTGTATGACTCACTGGTAATAATGTTGATGTGACATATTAATAAGAAAATATGTTCATTCGGTGAAATGTATTGCGTTTAAAACGACGTCAAAGTTCATCAAAGTTGTGCCGATATAATGGCCTAGTTGTTGGGGGTGTTGCTTGGGCCGATATATCGGCCCCGTGGCACAGAGGTGGTTAATAGGCAACGGATTTTGATGAAATATGGCGCGGCAAACGCGTCTTCATGAGCTGCATTTGGTAGTCACATGAGTTCGGCACATACGTATGTCGTTTTTGCGAAGCCTTGAATCAACAAAAGTTTGGGCCAAAGTACCGAGACCTCCAAATGCAGCTTAACAAGACGCGTTTGATGCGCCATATTTCATGAAAATCCGTTAAATAATAAGGATTATATAAAATAATACGTACTTTGATTCGGAGGGCTTCTGGATGTTTCAGTACTTGTTGTTGTTGTTGTAACCACGTGATCATACACCTTGTATACGCGTCGTCCATGGCATATGGGCAACACTATCAACGCGTCGTATTGTCTTTAACTTCTGTGTTCTTGTTTGATGCGTAGGCTTTCACTTTACAATCATGGACATGCGATTGGAGTTTGAACAGTCGATACAGTCCTGTCCACAGGTGATGGGAACAACTAATCTGATAGTCTATTGTTCCTTGTATAGATATACTATATACATGTATGTACTGTCATGTGATTTTTTTCCCGTCACCTGTGGTCCTGTCAAGTACTTTTACTTGTATTCATTGAATGTTCCTACTGTTTGTTCCACGATTTCCTACCGACCTATACTGAGTCTCATGGACATATTAAATCGCCAAAATATCCAACCTTACTTTTTCGTAAATATTAAAAGTCACCCTCCCTATTTTTATAGTATTTTTTGTTTGATGAAATGTCGTCAAAATTGATTTCATGATTTGATGAATTCCAAATGGCAGAAGCGCTGGGATGATTGTGATGTGGGCGCACCTTCCTTTTACCTACCGGGCGCATATGTATTGCGGGAAATTGGACGTAGATATCACAGTTTGTTATCATCCCAGCGTCACACAAAGCCCGAAGAGAGATAAACCTGTCAAACTCACCTCCATCGTCCTAAACCAATGAGGACAGGCTACAGCTTGAATTGTTATACTAGTAGTAATGGGTGTCACTATGGTACGGTTTTTTAACATGTGTTTTTTACATAGACGGATTTTACCCTTGCACCGGTTGTCTATGTAAAAAACACATGTTAAAAAACAGTACCATAGGTGACACCCCTTATTACTCCCATTAACAGGGTGGAAACTTCTTGTATTACGTTATAGTGGCTAAAAAAGTGTGCCATAGTGCCACCCTGAACCATTTTGCTGGAGATTCGTGAATTTTTTTTTAATGGGGTATCCGGGGTAGAAAACTTCTTGTATTACGCTATAGTGGTTAAAAACCGTACCATAGTGACACCCTGAACCATTTTGATTCGTGAATTTTATCCGGGGTGTAAACTTCTTGTATTACGCTATAGTGTTACCCTTAACATTTAGGGGTTGTACTGTTCCCTTATATAATTTTCAAATATTTTTGACAACTCCAATATTATCAAATACATATGAAAATATCCTAGAAATATTTTTCATCCACTTCTGACAACTCTAATATTGACAAAAGTTAATGAAAATAAATATTGATTGTAAATCAATATAATGGTATTTTTTCAATTTATAGTGGGGAAAAATTGAATACAAGATATGTAAAGTTTTAACAATATTTTATTGAACAACAACATATTTACAACATGGAATTATAGACCAGATATGATATTCATATTGATCTTTACAAAGGTACATGCAATATTATGTTAACATATTTACAACATGAAGTAATTTTGGAAAATGCAAAGACATGGCATGATGATATTGTTGTGGTTTACAACATTGACACCCGACAGATGTTGAACTTTGCTGAGGTCCTTCGTAGAGTGTTCCGAAGTGATGTTTGAACCAGATCGTTATAGTCCTATCATTCTTGAAGTAATTTGATGAACTGAATGTTTGTTGAATACAGAGACGCAGAGTATTTCCTCTTGCAATCGCAAACAACACAAACACACAGTATTTTCCACATGTTGTACTGAATACACTTTGTAATCTCTGTTTGTTAAATGTCCATTTCGTAGAATTGTTTGTCAAGAAAGACAATATTTCTGCGTGTAGTGGTGGTAATCCATAGGAGTCAAAGTAGATGGCTTCATTCTTCTGATCAAATACAAGAGTTACCCAATGTTTTCCAGGTTGATCAGAATTATCCGTGTTGATTATGTACGCTTGGACGTCTAATGGTCTGTGATTTGGTAGCTTGTCTTTTGGGCATACTATTCCGTTTAATCTCTTCAGCCATATTTCTCGATCCAGAATATACTGTAATTCGATGGTTTCCATCTTTGGATGTTGATTTCACCAATACGTTACTTTCAGGATTTGTTTTGTTCATAATTGCCAATATTAATAGTCGGTGATCACTTCACGAAGACTATTTATTTCAATCTGGTTATCAAACTCTGAGAACACTATGACATTGATGACTTTTTCAAGTGCTCTGGCAAACTGAAGCTCAAGGCGTAGATTTCCAGTTCTTATATGGGTGTAGGTGTCCCTCTTCACTGCCCTGGTCAGGTGTCAAGTCATACCCCCACAAACAATATCCATTTACATATTCATCTCTAGTAATATCAAATGATTTGTTTTTGACCTAGTGAAGACACAGCTTGATACAAAGACATGTATGATTTAAGATATAATTTATGTTCAAAATCCGGCTCAAATGGACGTTGAAAATACCATGACCATTACAATTTACATCAATTTTTGATAGATTAAAATGCTGAAAATTGAATGGATTTTTTGCGTATTCCCCATTGAAACTAGCATTATCAACCATACCAATGAATATCCGTTTCGGTAATTGCCCTGAAAAAGATGATCTTCTATTTTTGAGCGCATTCCAGTTGCAATTGTGAATGTTTTGACTTCTACTCTACGTATAGGAATTTTCATATTCTTTTGAGCTATGAGTCTGTTCATGTCATTGGACACAGACGGTAATAGCTCAACAGTTCTTACATTGAAACTAACATTTTCAAAATCTATTTTTGTCTCTGGTGCGTCAGTGCCGCCTATTAAACAAAACTTTGGCGATGCTCTATTGAGTCTTATTCTAATTTCAATTCCATTGGGTAAATATTTTTCTTGTAAAAATAAATCCAAATGCAATCGTGCTTGAAGTTCGATTACTTTACTCCCCGAAATAAATGAATTCCTCTTATTAAGACCTACATTTTCACCTGCAATGTCAACAATCTCATATTTACCGGCGGTATCTTTCATCCACATTTCACTAGCAGCTAATTGGGTTGATTTACATTCAGCGTTATATGACAAAAGATTTTCTAAATATGCCCGAAAAGGATATGTATCAGAATTATTTGTTATCAGTTTATTGTTTTAGGTATAAATCAATGTTACTGAAGATACTATGAAAGAAATTGTTAACTGGAGCAATATTATCACCTGCGTCTAATGCGTAGTATTATCTATTTTTAAAATTTTCAATTTCAAATACATGTAAGATTGAGATAAATCTGTCCATTTATCTGTTTGTGGTGGAATTACAAATTCTATTGGAGCATTATTGTTGAGAGAGGAAATCGGGAAAATGTTCAATCCATTGACTTTCATGCATGGCAGTCATGGTTGGAGGTACTGATTGAACATCCAACTCAGTCTTACTACATTCACAAGAACCGTTTTGCATCATTTTTTTATTTTAGTCAAAAATATCTAAATTTCTGTTAGATATTTTTCTCCTTTTTATACCTTTTTGTTTTTGATTGTTACTTGATTTATGGACCTTAACTCTACGATGTATTGAACGCGACTGATGTTTCCTCTTATTTTTCTTTGTTTTTATACCTAATTTCTTCAAAAATGATTTTCCTAGTGAATTCATTGTTTGTTTACCTCGTGAAATAATTACATCCTTTGGATTTTTGTGTTGAAGAAAAATATCTTGAGCTAAACCTATTCCTTGTTTCATTCCTTCATTTTTAAAAGAATTTACTCCAGTTTTTATTATTGGTTTTATAATTGGAGAAACGGTTCTAATTGCAGATTTGAACAAGGATCCTAAACCTGCCCCATACTGACGTGTAACTCCTCGATATACAGGATGCATTTTCAATCTATTTTTTCTTTTCCTAAAATGTAACTTCACCATAGACTTTCCAAGAACAAAATGAACAGGATTGCCAGAATCTCCTCTTATATTTATATGAATTGTATCAAATTCAGATTTTGATATAGGCATATAATGTAAGTTTAAAAATTCATGGTTAATATGTTGACTACCTATATCATTTTCAATTGATTTGATGTTTTGATGGTACAACTCTTAAAATCGGAGCCTGAATATGTCCTACAATCGAATATTCAACAATATCAGAGTAAATAAACAAATGATTAAACCCCTCATTTAAATTTGACAAATGTGGAAAAAAATCATTTGCATTACTGCTTGAAAAAAAATGTATCGTTTTACTAACTTTGGATCTCCACCTAACTTTAAAAACAATGTAGGGTTAAATTTTAATTCCTGTTTTGCGAATTTTATGGAAACTAAATTTTGGACGTTTCATACCCGGAGAATATGAAACGTTAATCGCTTGCTTGTTTTTTTTAAAAATATCGCCCAAAAGAATATTCTTGAATGATATTATCAATTGTTTCCAATACATGAGCTATTGATGAATAGGATCCAGGTTGGAAATTAAATTTGATAATCCATTTATTCGGAAGTACCATCTTCACCAAAGCCTATCTCATTTATATCAAATTTTTTTATTTTTTATTTCTGAAACATCCGAGTAGAAAGATAAATCTTTTGTTATAATATTAAATTCTGTTTCGTCTTTGGTAATATTTAAAAACTATGAAGGAATAATTAATTCAGCTAATGCTAATTCCCAGTTTTCTTTATCGATTCGAACTGTTCGAGGTAATTTAACTTTAAAACAACATTGTATATTTGATGGATAAATATCCATAGAACTATCACTCAGTAAGGTTACGTAAAATGAATTCATTTTTTACCGTCTGTAAAATCGAAGCCTGTCTGTGGTTTTTTGGTAAATTTTTAACCCAGGACTTGGTAAAATGTATCCAAGAGAACTACTTAAAAGAACGAGCCACAATTCACGATTAGGACTTTGGATACTTAAATGAATGATGGCTGTTGCAACAATTGCATATATTATAACTACTTGAGAAATATATTGAAATTGATTTTTGGTATTCGTTTACCACAAAATGAAAACTCTTGTTTTTCTATTTTTCCGTTTTCATTATATCTTGTTCATTCATATTATGTTTGATGACGAAATCCAACTATCAAACTTTGACGGATAACCCATCCAATGAACTTTAGTTTCCTTGATTGTTTTATTACCTACACGTCTTGTACGTCGAGCAAGAACTGATTCAATTTCATATATTTCATCATCTTTTATACCTTGAATTTCCTTTCCGTAAAATGTACCCATTATTTTTTCACCATCAAGATCTTCAATTTTATAAGTTGGTGGTAAACTTTTATTATATGAAATATTTTAAATAATTCTGTCGTCCAGTTTTGGTAGATAACCCTTTTCAAATGTGCGTTTTGTTTTATTAATACGAACTAAATCACCGACATGTAATTTGTTTTGGCTGGAATAGCTTGTTTCATTCCATACAATGCATGTGTAACCTCAATTTCATTTGAGGTATTGACAGAAATTGGGGTCCTCTTAATACTACGATGGTATGTTCGGTTGTATCCATCAACAATATTTTTGTAAAATATCAATATATTTTCTAGTTTGATGATATGTGAAATATTTCCACATACGTGTTTTTAAAGTTCTTTGAAATCGTTCAACTATACTTGCTTTAGTTTCAGGGTTTTCGGTTGTGAAAAAATGAATGTGCTTAGATTTCAAGAAATGTTGAAATTCTTTATTTTTAAATTCCGTTCCTTTATCACTTTGTAAAGACCGTGGCTTTCGTTTTGATGTCTTTAGTATCAAATCAAACGCATTAATCAATGTTTTCCCGTTTTGTTAGGAAGGGGTATGACCCATGCATATTTTGAAAAATACATCTATTACACACAATAGATATCTTTGATTCATTTTCATGAGAATTGTTGCATATCTGCCAAATCAGCCTGCCATGTTGATCGATACCACCTACTATTGTCTTACGACGTGTAAAACGTCTTTGAATTTGTTTATGAAGTGTATATGTTTTCTGTCTGCTCAACCATTCTTGTATATGTTTTAATCTAACATCTGAAAATGTGTTTATTCGTTTAATTGAATCATACAAGTGTTTTGCACTTGTGTAGGCAATTGAACTTTTTGGATCATAATATATTTTCTTTAGTAATGAATTAAGTTTCTTCTCTTTGTGCTTTAATAAGGCTCCCATTTTTTAAGATATGTTAAAATCAGACTTTCTTTTTATACCAGTTGGGGTGACTGAAATTTTTGATTTTGGTGTTTTACGATGTTTCATTACTGTTTTAGGTGTACTAAATATTGAATCCGACTCAATGTCAGATGTATCAGTTTGATATTTATGCATCCAGTTCCATCGTTGTCTATTACCAACTACGTCTTGTGGTATATTGAGTTCCTGTAAAGCTGTACTGAATGTCTCCCAGCCTCTGGGGTTAAATCCTTTTCTTTGACGTAAAGTGTCATTAACTAAATCAATAATATTTGATCCCCTTATAAGTTTTCCTTTATATGTTACTAAACCATTTTCATCCCAACTGATTTTTTGGATTATCTTTCAGCATGCTTAAAAGAAGTTCTGCCTTTCTTTGCATTGTTTTTGGTATACTTTGTAAAATCCTATCATTAAGTGGTATTTTTGTACTTTCATTTACTGTAACATGTTGAGGTTCTAAAACTTTTTTAAATGATTCCTGAAATTTATGTAATGTTTCTCCGTGCTGTCTTACCTTTTCACTTTCCGATAAATTGTTGTTTCTTTCTAAAAGGTTAGAGATAAATTTTTTTGAAGTTTAGCTGTAATTTGCAATTTGTGGATCCGGTGAAAGTTGAGGTTTTTGACTTTGTTCTATTTTCCATTTATTCATTTCTTCCAGTAAATGAAAAGGAACAAGTGCCATTTTTCGGACTGCCATTATTTAACTAGAGCTCGAATACCTGCTCGTGCACCAACACCAAGTGCACCACCTAGAATAGCTAACCTAATAATGGAAGTAAAAATGGTAAAATACCTCCTGTCTGATTTATAATATTTTTCTTTTTCTTAATTGAAATTGATTTTGATGCAAGTTGTCTGAGATGTTTACGCTTAGGATACAATTTATGTTTCTGATCAGATGTAAGTGTGACATTGCCTTTTAAGAGATTGTGACAACATTCACAAATACACTTAATTATATGATTTGGTGCATTTTTTATTAATTTTTCACGATATTTTTTAGGTTCATTAGCTATAGCCCAAAGCATACCACCATGTTTTTTAATTAATGGTTTATTTTTACTGGTTTTATTCTTGACCTTACCCATCTTTATACTAACAATACTTTATATTGAATGACACAAAATTAATTAATAACTGTATATACACCTAAGTAGCTTTTAATTTTTACTCTTAATTCTGGATTTTTAAAAGCAAAATCTTTTAGATGTTTTATTTCCTTTTCTTTTTGAATAAGTTTGTTTCTGATAGTTTCTTTGGTTTTAGGAGATCTCAAAGTGTTCTTAACGGTGAAAACCTAGCTATTGGATGTTCATCCAATGCATTATATTCCTGTAACAGTTTTTCGTTCATGTTTTGTTGTTTTATTAACAAGTCTAAACCAATTCTCAATTTCAGGGCCATACTTATACTTCTTTTTTTTTGGAGGCTGTCCTCTCAAATGAACCCGAATTACTGGGAAAAGATGTATTGTATGATGATCCAGATTTGCTAGAAGTTGGTGTAAATGGTAATTGTGGTGATCTAATGGAAATAGGTTGTCGATGTGAACTGAGGTTTCCCACTCAATGAGGGTGTATGAAACGGTGATATAGATCTACGCGAATTAACAGGACTAGGATTTGTAGACATACTAGACATTGAAGAAAATCTTGAAGATTCATTTTGCTTTTTAGTTGTTTTCTTTTTAGTTGTTTTCTTTTGAGATTTTTTATTTCGTGTTTTCTTTTGTTTTTTAATTGTTTTCTTTTTAGTTTGTTTTTTGGTTAGTTTTCTATTTTTCACGTTTTTTGTACCTGTCCAACGAAGTAAACTTCTAATAATTACACCACCTAAAAATCCTCCTACACCAGGTTTTAATATTATTTTTTTCTTTGTATTATCATCAAACTGTAGGATCCGCTAATTGTTTAACATCTTTTTTATTTTGTTCTATAAAACGCACTGTTTGTTTTGTTTAATTTTTATTTTATTTTCAACTATATTTTGAGCAGCTACTGAAAACCATTTCAATATCTCTTTTAACCCAGATTTCAATATTATTTCTCTTGTAAGTTTATGTTGTTCATCACTCAAATTTCTTAAAGCATGGATAATATTTCCTGATGTGTATGAGAAAGCCATGTTGGTACCTTGATAGAAAAATACAATACTGATATCTATATTTTACTATATTGGAGAATAAATAGTAGGTCCTCTAGTATCCTTATCTGTAAGCCAACGATGAAAAATGTCACTTCTTAAACGGAATTGTTTTTTAATTCTTGATTGAAAATCAATTACAAATAACCATGTTCCTGAGAAGTAGCATCATTGTAGGCTGAAATTAAGTGTGGACTTTGCATTTGACGTGATAATGTTTTAATTTGTAACCCATCACGTTCATTTCTAAATAAAATCATGTAACGAGAGTTAAGACTTATAGTTCTACTCGATTTATTTGTTGAAACATATTTTGTGTAATATATATTACACTTGAATTTCTATGATGACCTTTTCTTGTAAACCATAATTTTATTTTTTCTTCATCTTTTTCCTATCATATCATCAAAAATACTACAAGATGTGGGATTGTTACATCGGATACAATTTCATTTTCATCATCCGGGATACCTTCAATAAATTTAAGGAAATTGAACTTTTTCTTGCATAATAGTATAACTGGGTTGCCATTCTTTGTAACACCATATTACTTTTTTGGGTACAATATTAAATAAATCTTTACGATAATCAATAATCTTTTGTACAATTTCAGTTTTTCCACATCCACTCGGACCTGCTATATAAATGTTACAGGGATGTTGAAAATAACAAAGACAATAGGTCTTCGTTATCCATTGTTTACAGTACAAGGTCCATATGTATAATGATATACTATCATGTGTATAGCAATGTTTTATTTGAAAAGGAATTCTGTTCGAATAGTTTGGGATGGCCCTGTTAAAAGGGCCGTTTGGGTAAAGGTGCGAGTACTGTTATTTTTATTTTTTAAAAAGACACGAGTACTGGTACATTTTTAAAATAAAAAAAGACACGAGTACTGGTACAATATAATTTATTTTTTATTTCCACGAGTACTGGTACTATTTTATTTTCGTGGAATCAAATGATTTTCTTTTTCTGGACGAAATGTGTTTACGATGTGCACCAACCCCACTTTTATGTGAATGTATTTTTTCGTCAACTGTACCACACAGGGCCCTTTCTGCATGTTGACTGATCTGCGCCACTGTTTTCTTGTCCAATTCAAACTTAATAGGCACTTTCAATGGTTTTGTGTTAAATGTCAAGTCCCGATTTTCACACTGTTTCTTCTAGTTTCTTTGATAATGTGTCTGTCATGCGGTCCAGTTGAACACTATGTCGTGATGCGATGTTCTCTAGTTTCTGTAATATTCTTTCTGTATTGTTGTTCAGTTTCTGTAGTTCTTTCAATATCATGGAATCTTCTTTCTTCTTCTCTAATGGAATGTATACAGGAACAGTTGGTTGCTGTTGTAGTTGTTGTTGTTGTTGTGGTGGCTGGAAGGATGGTTGATATATTTCATTCATCGTCTCTGCTAATATATCAAAATCTTGAACGCCAAAAATCGTAACTTCTGTTGTCAGCCATAGTGTAGAATGTAAATTAATGATTTATGATCGTCTTTTATACCCATCAGAAGGATTGACCTACTTAGAAATTGATAAAATCAAGTGACCAATCACAGTGTATCTTACAAAACGATAGCTGCTAACCAATATTCCATTTACAGTACTCTTTTCTAACATTTAATTGGGGGATACTGGGATAACTCTTAATAATTTTAGTTTCTATGTTCAAATCCCTCAAAAAAGGAATTTTATGACTGTATAGATGAAGCAAAGGTTTAAGATCCTTGTCAAAGTAAATCTGACTATCCTTCCCATATGTTCTAGAACTTACTAACCTATACATTTTATTTTTTTCTATCACAGTTATCTTTGGACAAATACCAAACGGTATAAATCTAGAATTGTTTGTTATGTACCCTATGAAAGGATAATATTGATATTTGGGTGATTCATAAATGTTTACATTATTAATAGTGTATTCTCTCTTTTAACCTCTCTTTTTTTTGAGAAAATCGAAACATTTACATTCTTCGACTTCCGGATGCTGATCACAATGTTTTCTTAGTTGATCCATTTTATCAGGGGGCTGTGCTCTAAACAATGTAATGCTTTCGCTTCAGAGTTCAGTAGACTAATGATATCCCCATGGAATTTATGGCTTATTTTATAAACGTCACGATGTAACGATAGTATAGAAGCTGTTGCAAAATGCTTAATGTTTAACAACTAATGATACAATATACAAAGTTAATCGGATATACATTGCAAAGTAATCTTTTCGTAATAATGTGTGGTGGCCCTGAAAAGGGCCGTTTTTGCTTAGAGTGTACAACTGTACAAATTAATATTCAATGGTAGTACGGCGCCATTTGTTGTTTGATTCTCGAGTTTTAACTTTCAAAACACCTGTAGTGTCAGGTTTTGCTTCTGTCGTAAAACTCTTGCCGTCCTCCATTTCAAATTCTTTGTAAGCAGGTTTTGGCTTTTCCTTTATTTTCCTCAACAGGTCAGCCGTAACCATTTGTAACGTTTCTATGTCTTTCTGCATCGACCCTACGACTTCAACCAAATCTGCGATCCGCCTTCCCATCATATTGCTTCGTTCGGTATTCATTTCTTTGAGTGTTCAATGAAACATGTGAAGTATGTGTTAAAAAAACACATGCTTTTATACCCATTAAACGGATTGACCTACTTTTTATAGTTTAGTCATTTTTTCAGATTTTCGTCCAATCAGAAAGCTTGTTGTAAAACGCGTTTTGTGAACAAAGTTTGTTTACACAAGCTTGACTGTAAAAACGGATTGAAAATCATCCAATGAGAGGGGTAGAATACTTAACCAATCAATCAATCCTCTAATTTTTACCCAATGAAATCATAGCTGAAATCATTTCTGGATTTAAAGCGTATAGTTCATTCTATTCATTCTTACATACCAGAATGCAGATCAAGAAATTCTTCCACCGTTTGAGAAACATTGTATTCTCCAGGAAAAATGATGTTAAGGAAGAAAAAGAGAGAAATAAAGAATTATTACAACAATTCTTTGCAAGACGTGGTTATCATTGGCCTTCCAAACAAAAAATTGTTTGGAAAGTTACATTGAATAACTTATATCCTGATCTGTCTGAATTCTATTAGACAGAGATCAAACGGTCCTTTTCAGGACCACAATATTTTCCAGAAAGAAACACTTGCATTTTATAAATCATATGAATTAACCATATGAATTATAAAAATGATAAATAACAAAACAAGAAAATACATTTCAACTTGTATTCATTTAACAATATTTTATTGAACAACAATATATTTACAACATGTGTAATAGTGTCTATTCAAAATTGTATTCATTTAACAATACAAATAAATCAATCAAATCTAAAAGTCATTTTTCATCTTCTTGACTGGAACCGCAATTTTCCTCTTCTTGATTTGAACACTCATCTTGGCGTTTACGTTTACGATTGTTCACTGGTTTCTCGATGGTCTTAACATCCACTGTGTTAGGCGTTGGTTTCTGGTCACAATCACAAGCCCAATGTAATTTCGATTTACAGATGAAACATCCAGCGTACATAACATTTCTTGGTAGCTTCAGATGACTCTCTTCGTTGTAATAAGACATGAATTTTCCAACACACAGGTCTTGGGTAATACTAGGAGAATCCAAAAATTGAACTTCATGAGAATATGGATTCACAAACACATCCATGTACTTTCCTTGTAGCTTCTGGCTACATTTATTAGCCCAATGTTCCGTTGATTGACAGATGTAACATCTGTTAGGTGATATTTCGTTCCCTCCATATTTCTCATCGATGCTGAATTTTGTAAACCTCTTTCCTGTAGAAATCAGGTACTCAGAGTCGCCCAAAATAATTGTAAGATGTAAACGATCCAACAAAGTTCCCATTATGTTTTATAGAATAGGTTTTCGGTATGTTGCTGAATTCAACTTCATGAGTAAACGGATTTACATATAAATTCATTTTACATCCTTTGTGCCAATATTTCATACTTTCGAAATAGTCAGCAAAATGTTCCTCGTGTTTTTGTAGTTTGAATGGAAGATCGATCTGTCGCTTGAGAGTCCATGTCGCTTCAGAGTTCAGTAGACTAATGATGACCATATGGGATTTATGGCTTCTTTTATAGACGTCACGGTTTAACGCTAGTATATAAGCTGTTGTAAATTGATTAATACTTTATTATAAATTCAACATGCCACTTGTACCATACTCGGACACCGAGAGTGAAACGAAGAGCCACCAGATGTTAGAAGATTTTATGATCTTATACAAGAAAAAAGTCGAAGATCAAGAAAATTCAGAACTGAATCATCAGTTTTTAAAACAACATTCAAGAAATTTGATGTAGACGAACACCCTCAAAATTTCGTTGGGGTATTATTTGATGATATCGTTCATCAAATCATCCAACGAATTGATGGTGATCCACACGACAAAATCAGGGTAACATTAAATCATCCTGCATTAAAGATGGGGATACCGATTCCATTCTTAAATGTTGAAGATTTGAATGGAAATATATTGTTACAAGAAATAGAAAAAGTTATACAATCGAATATGGATTTTAATTTGAACGATGGTGAGATGACAATTGAAACAACGTTTACCAAAATGCCAACAGGTTCTGGAAGAAAGAAGATGACCTCTGAAATTGATTCTCGAGTTTTCACGAAAAAAAAGAAAACTGTTGTAAAATTGAAAATTCAAAAGACAATATGTGCTTAGCCAGGGCTATTGTTGTTGGAAAATGTCATGCTGATAGAGAAGTTTCTTCAACATGGAATATGCGATGGAATAATTCGACAGTCATCACGTCCTTTACAAAGTATTGAAGCCAAGAAATTATTGAATGAAGTTGGAATTTCACCACAAAAAGCTTGTGGAATTGAAGAATATAAGAAAATACAACAATATATGTATCCAGAATATGTGATCAAGATTCATCAACAACATGTGAAAACAGAATTGTTGTTTGTATCCAGAAATTCAGTCATCACCAAAATAATCATGTTCTATAATCAAGATCACTATGATTACTTGATTACTTACAAATATTGTTGAATTTCTTGGTTGTGTATACTATTGTGAGATGTGCGATATTGGTTACCAAAATCGCGAAACACATATATGCCCTACTTCGTGTAAGGCATGTCGTTCCAAAACAAAATGTCATGTGATAGATTGTATTAAGTGTAAAGATTGTCTCAGAACATATAGTGGAACGTGTTTTACAAATCACAAGCAAATTGAAGGGCGACAAAAGAAATCAATTTGTCAACTCATAAAATGTTGCGGTAAATGTGGAGGACAGTTTGCCGATTCCAAGAAGAATCATACATGTAAAGGAAAGAAGAAATGTAAATTTTGTAAAAAGATTGTTAATTTTGACCACAAATGTCATATTCAGCAGTATAAAAGCAAAACTGAAGAAGATGATCAGGAACCGTTTTTCATATTTTATGATTTCGAATGTCAACAAGACACTGGT
Source organism: Conchocele bisecta (assembly GCA_029237695.1). Lineage (NCBI taxonomy): Eukaryota > Metazoa > Mollusca > Bivalvia > Lucinida > Thyasiridae > Conchocele > Conchocele bisecta. The sequence continues at coordinate 16,223,531 of CM055267.1, read as the reverse complement.
GTACACATTCCTAACTATTGTATTGCACACAGAGCTTGTGATAAATGTATCAATGAACCATTAGAATTTAATTGTGAATGTTGTAGTCGGTTTCCTGAAGGACGAGAAGTAGTATTTGAAGGAAAAAATACTTTGACAGAATTTTGTAATTGGTTGTTTTCAAAACAACATAAAGGTGCTACAGCTATTGCCCATAATTTCAAAGCGTATGATGGTCAGTTCATACTTCATCATCTCATTGAAAAGGGGGTGTTACAACCGAAGGTAATAATGAACGGTAATAACATCATGGTTATGGAAACTGGAGGTATACGATTGATTGATTCATATAATTTCATAAATTCAGGATTGGCAAAATTTCCAGAAACCTTTGAATTGAAAGAAATGGCTAAGGGATATTTTCCACATTGGGCAAATACTGATAAATTTACCGCTTATGTTGGTTCATTCGTTGATGTCTCTTATTATAAACCAGATTCAATGGGGATAACTGCTAGGGAAAAGTTTTTATCATGGTATAACGAACGTGTGAAAAACAACGATTGTTTCAATTTCAAACAAGAAATGGAAAAATATTGTCGATCGGATGTAGATATTTTGAGACGTGGTTGTGGAGAATTCAGGAAGGTATTCATGGAATATGGGGGTATAGATCCGTTTCTAGAAGCCAGTACAATCGCTGACGCATGTAACAAAGTTTGGCGTAACAAATATATGCCAAGTAATCAGATCGGAATTATTTCAAGCAGAGATCCGATTAAACGCAAATTTTCAATGAAAGAAAGGTATTCGATGGCTTCAAAGTATTGCACACGAAAACAATATTGTTATCCAACATGCAAAAAATGGTGGAGAATATCAAATTGGTCCTTATACTGTAGATGGATTTCACAAAGAATCAAATACTATCTATGAGTTTCTAGGGGACCTATGGCATGGTTGTCCTAAATGTTATCCAAATCGTAATCTAAAAAACCCGATAAATGGTGAAACAATGCAAAATTTATATTCTCAAACATTTGAAAGATTGGAATATTTCAGTGTAAGTGGTTATAAAATTCATACTATATGGGAACATGAGTTTGATTTAAAAATGAAAACTGATAAAGAATACAAAAAGTTGATCGAACAATTCTTTCCAAACTGTGATCCGATTGAACCTAGGGAAGGATTGTTTGGTGGACGTTGTAATGCTATAAAAATTAAATATGATATTGAAGAAAATTCAGATGATGAAATAAATATATTGATATTTGTTCATTGTATCCATTTGTATGTAAACACAAAGAATATCCGATAGGACACCCCGATATTTTAACAAAAGAAAATATTGATATAGAAAACATCCGACAGTATGAGGGTTTGATAAAATGTAAAGTTCTCCCTCCGGACAATCTATTTCATCCAGTGTTACCAACACATTGTAATAACAAACTCATGTTTCCATTATGTAGAACATGTGCAGAAGAAAGTTCTACAAAGTGTACACATACAATTGAAGAACGAGCTTTGGTTGGTACCGGGTGTCAATAGAATTGTATAAAGCATTGGACTGTGGTTATACGTTGTTAGACGTGTATGAAGTATGGCATTTTTCGGAAAAATCTAATGATTTTTTCTCGGGATATGTGGACAATTTTCTTAAAATCAAACAAGAAGCAAGTGGTTACCCAGGATGGTGTGTAACAGAAAAAGACAAAGAAAAATTTGTTAAGGATTATGAACAAGCTGAAGGTATTTGTCTTGATCCATCAAACATAAACAAATACGGGGCGTAGAGCATTTGCAAAGATTATGTTAAATTGTTTATGGGGTAAATTGGCACAACGTGAAATCATGACACAAACGGAATATATCAATAATCCTTCAAAATATTTTGATTTGATTTCAAATCCATGTATAATGGTAAAACATGTAGAAATATTTGATAATGAATGTCCATTCATATTGGTTAACTATGAAACTAGACTTGAACACATTGAATCCCATGCAACATCAAACGTTATAGTGGGATCATATGTAACAGCATATGCAAGACTTGAACTATACAGTGTTTTGGAAAAGTTAAATGAGCGTGTCTTGTATTTCGATACAGACAGTTGTATGTACATACACAAGCAGAATTTATGGAACCTCCCATAATCAATAGTAGGCTTGGTAAGTGGACTGATGAAGAACCCGGAAATAAATAATAATAAGTTTTAGGGGTATAGGACCAAAGAGTTATGCATACAAGTTGATAACAAAAGCTGGGGAAATAAATCCAAATGTAAAGTTAAAGGACTGACACTCGATTACAACACAAGTCAAGTAGTTAACTTTGATACGTATGTTCAATGTGCAGAGGACCGAAGTACCGAAGTGAAAGTTGTATATGCATGTAAAATCCGGAGACATGTAAACAGAACAGTAACGAGTGAATGTCAAAGCAAGACATTTAGGTCTGTGTACACAAAACGTGCCATTGTTGACAATTTCAGTACTGTACCATACGGTTATAAAACATTGAGATTTTGATTGAATATACAAGGTGTATTAAGAATTGTTGTTTGAATATCCAGAAATTCAGTCATGGACACATTTAATAACTACAGTCGGTTAGCTGTGCTACCAGTGGAGTTACTGGTAATGTTAATAAAATTGTATCTGTCTGAGAGTAATGCCAAAGTCTCGCACGCACTGACGAGCGTGCAAAACGCATTATTGAAGATAATGCGTTTTGGACTGTCATGCTAAGGAAAGACTTTAGGGATCACTCATTCACAGTTTACAACATGAGGCCATTTAGTGTATATAAATTTTCGCAAGATATAATACACATTTTTTAACTGTAAAAAAACGTGTTTTACAACACGCTTTCTGATTGGACGAAAATCTGAAAAATGACTAAACTACCAAAAGTAGGTCAATCCGTTTGATGGGTATAAAAGACGATCATAAAATCATTAATTTACATTCTATGAGAAGCATTACATTGTTCAGAGTACAACCCTGAGTCTACACATTTAGGATGATAACTTTAATATATTTATTTCACGAGTACGTGCTTAGGAATTTATTTTTTCCTTACTATAATTTGAAATTTGAAGCAAGAGAAGCCTCGAATAGCTTCGTAATTAACTGGAACAAGTTCGATAATTTGCTGAACGATATCAACAGAACACATGTTTCACAGAACACTATGGAGAAGCCTACAGAAAACTGGGATAATGATGAGAGACCGAGTGTGCAACCACAGCGAGAAGACTGGGATGAGGAGATCCGACGAGCTCCGGCACCATCATTTGCGATTCGTGGAAAAACTAACAAGAGGACTACACACAGATTTCTCTTAACATGTAGAAGCTGTGGATCCAGGGACTGTGGTGGGCATGAAAAATACATCAAAAGAGTAAACAAGTATAATAAACAGCAAACTTGAATTAGACGATCAAGACAAAAGGCCCTTTTCAGGGCCAATACAAATATTTAGAATAGAAAAAACTTGTACTCAGTTGTACCTATATAAACGTTTTACATTTTGTCATAAACCATTATCTTCAAGGTATTCGCTCTAGAAACAACAAATATTATACAGTACTTTTAGATAATAAACAATAAAAATGATGGGGCATAATTATGAGTTGTGGTTACAAAAACGATGTTTGTCTGATAAAGAAATCCCGAGAAATACCTAGACAAAGAAAGACAATACATGACACATTCAATAAATGTATGGTTGAACAACTTCAATTATTAATTAAAAAGAAGTAAATGACAATTGTTATGGATGTCAGGTTGAACATCCAAGTCAAGTACGACATCAACTGTGCTTATTCACAGATCAAGATGAAC
>CM055267.1:16192437-16219197 GCA_029237695.1 Conchocele bisecta | reverse complement strand
ACCATTGGATTGGTTGCGAAAAATAACATATCAAATTCCATTCCAGTTACTTAGGGGTGAAAGGGTTGATATTCAGCCCTATGATGTGGTTGTGCTCCATGTATCAACCACTAATGTGTGACCTTTTCCTTTTGAAACTCTATTCAGTGGCTACAGGAGAAAATGCACCATTGCTTTATATGCAACGGTGTTTAACCCCAGAGCCATCTGGGTATGGAAGGTGTTCGAGCCAATTCCCACCCTTAAATATAAGCCGAGACGAAACCCCAGGGTTATGGTCCGTATACATGTAGATGATGTTAATCATCATTGCAGGGGCCAATAATGTTTCACATAACTTGCCCTTTATCAAACGACATCCCATATCGGCTAGGATACAACTATTTCTGCCGTATCGCATGAGAATTTTCTCAAATTGATTTCAAACATCTGAAATATTTTTGTTGTAAATTTTCTGAACATTTCTGAATATTGCCTTATGTTTTTGGAATCAATATCTCGGTGATATAAAAAGATGCAATAGGCCATGTACACTATCCCACATGCAAGGTGACTTACATTAAGCAGTAAACCAGATAAATTCCATTATCAGCCACGCCGACTGGAGTAAACTTTGACTTCTTGGACTCGCTGTTCTCGAGCAACATCAGCCCGTACCCGTCGACGACGTCGCTGTCCCAGTCGAACTACTCCGCCCAGTCGGCCATGGGGCGGGGCCGGCATAAGGGCAGGGCCAGGATCAAGAGTGTCGACAGCAGGAAGAGTGGGGGAACTAAAGGGGCGTCGTCATCATCATCGTCCTCACATGAAGGTTTGGCCTTGACTGTTAAACTTTCTGAGAATATATTTTGATGTAATTGCCTTGTTGAGTTGAGTATACATCTACTACTACTACTATTACTACTACTACCACTATTACTGATACTTCAATAATGTCATCAAATGTAAGGCGGTTGATGCTGAGCTAAACTGGGCCCGGTTGTTCAAAACATCCGTTAGCTTAACGGACTGTTAAGTCCTTAACTGAATGGTTAAAATCTCTGTTTTAACAGACATTTTAACCATTCAGTTAAGGATTTAACAGTCCGTTAAGGATTTAACAGTCCGTTAAGCTAACTGGTGTTTTGAACAACCGGGCCCTGCTTGATTTTGATGACAGTCTTGGAGAGGTGCTCAGGAAGTTTCAAATCACAGTTCCATGGCCTGTGTTGATAAAACTTTGAAACATTCTCAAATATTACTAAAAGCCTGAAAGTTGATTGGACGAGACTGAGCTGTTGCTAAATATCGGAAAGTTTGATTGGACGAGACTGCGCTGTTGCTAAAAACCGGAATGTTTGATTGCACCAAGACTGAGCACAGCTTCCTGGGTTATCTTTATTCTTCATCCACATTGCTTGACCCTAAATGATACTCTTTTTTGTGTGATGGGCTGTTAAGCACCATTCCATTCCATTCCTGGTTTGAACACGAGAGCGAAGTGCATGCTCAGTAGGTTTTATAATCACAGGTCATGTAGCCTATTTCACCAACATTGCAAAGTATACTTATCTAGCAACTTTCAATTTGAGGATAAATTTATTAATTTTTAGCCAGGTTTTTTTTAAAAAAATCCAGGCTATTGGATTGGAGAAAGCCGGGTGGGCGGGCGGCGGGCGGCGGGCGGCGGGCGGCGGGCGGCGGGCGGCGGGCGGCGGGCAGCGTCCACAATCAATGTTAAGTTTTCGTGTTTGAGTCCATTTCTTTGTTACTGTACCACCTAGGACCACCAAACTGTCACAGCTTCATAATCAAGGGGTGCCCACCACATATCACTATCCAACATGTTACCTTTTTTTGGACTTGACCCATTTTTTCCGCGCAGTCGACTTTCAATGTTAAGTTTTCGCGTTTAAAATGTTAAGTTTTCGTGTTTAAGTCCATTTATTTGGTACTGTACCACCTAGGACCACCAAACTTTCACAGCTTCATAACCAAGGGGTGCCTACCACATACAACTATCCAACATGTGACCATTTTTTTTTCCTTCACCTATTATTTCTACGTAATTGACTTAGCCATTTTCAACGTTAACTTTTTAACGTACGTCTGGTTAAAGTTTTTTGGTTAAAAGTTTTTCTTTATACTATGTCTCTGCAACTGCTTCGCCCATTACCTTGAAACTTCACATGGGTGTTTATCATCATCCATATTTTCATTCTACCCCCCAGCCGTGCGGCCCCTGTGCTCAATGTCAAGGTCAAATTACTTTGAATTTTTTTGTTAATGTTTTTTTGTGTACTATATCTCTGCAACTGCTTCACCCATTACCTTGATACTTCACATGGTGTTTATCATCATTGTCGCGCCTGCTTGTGGAAAGCACGATATCGTCGGCATTTTGGCATACGTCCGTCCGTCCGTCCGTCCGTCCGTACGTCCGTGTGTCCGGTTAAAGTTTTTTGGTTAAAGTTTTTCCATCTACTATCAATCTAATTTTTTTTAGTGTCCATGCCTCGCCCCAAGGCGCGACATGCAGGCCACAGCCATCTAGTCTACAAAAAGTGGGTATAATTATGTTATCCAAGTGTCTATGCTTGGAAAAAAACCTGGCCTTCGTGGCTTTGCCTCGTTTCTTGTTATTATACTAAATTTATTACATTATCACAGCCATTTTGGCTGTGATAATGTAATAAATTTAGTATAATAATTCTGCAGTCGGTAGTTCTATATGAAATAATGCATTTCAGGAAAAATAAATGATTACTCCCTCAAAGTATACTTTGCTAGATAAGTATACTTTGCAATTTGATGAAATCGGCTACAGAACAACACTGAATAGTAAAATGGAATAGAAATCTCTCAATTTTTTTCTGATTGAAATATCTTACAATAAAATAATATGAATTTGATCTATCTATTGAAAGTCTGAGAGTGAATGGGTTTAATGTCCCAGCAACAGCTATGGTCAATTAGGGACAGGGATATCCGTTGAATTAGGAATGAACCAAACCTCATTGAATCAATCAATTAAATCAATATGTTTATGTCTATTTGTACTCCTCTGCCTTGTGAGAAAGATATCACAAGGTAGTGGCCGGTCATATAATCCTCCTCTCTTGCATTTACAATCTCCACGACAACATATGCCCCTCCCCTCTAGCTGAAATTATCCTGGAGCTGCCCAAGGGTCCCAGTCCACGGAAGACGGACCGTAAACAGAAGCCCGTGGATCCACGGAAACTCATAGAAGCTCTCACACCCATCCGTGAAACTACGTTCGAGGATTACGATGATTCCCAGCACATGAGCCAGTCCGAACACGTCCTGAAAATGATGGAAGCTGCCAAAGGCAGCCACAAGCCCAAAATTGAGGTTGGTCTTATGTAAATTGAGAATAGTAGGTTAGTGCCGTGAATGGGAAAAAATATCTGGCAAGGCTTAGGTTCCGTGCCGCGCCAGATATTTTTCCCATTCACGGCACTAACCTACTATTCTATTTATCCCGTCAACACCTACACATAGCTTTAAAATTCTATAAAAATAACTCAGCCACCGCACATATTCATACGCAGTGATTAGGTTGTATTGACAGGATGTCAAAAAATGTTTCACGGCACCGTGTTTCACGGCACATACGCACTGTGTGATGGGATAAGGTTGTTTTCTTGCTATTTTCTGGGACCTGCTTAAATAAACTTCTTACAAATAAGAGATTTGTATTGCAAAACGATAATTTACAACAAAGTTCATATCGGCAGCCGAGTTTGGGCATTGTTTGGCAGATTTGTTCAGATTTAATGGCCGGTACATGTATGTTGATAATGGTAGCATAGTGAGCATGATAAAAATCTTCTAACAAAAACATTATCGTATACAATTTATTGAAATTTACCCCAGATTGTGAAATCAAACGCTTTATGTACACCACTGGTGTAGGTGACGATAATCTTAAACATCCACCCACTGTGGTTGAATGCCTCTATATATTCTAATACAAATGTACTTGTTTTCATGACCATAGAATATATTTGATTTAGCTGACCACATGATTGTATGGATTAATATACCAAGCATCTCCTCGTACACACTTGTACTACTACTAGGTGTCCAGATAGTAATGTCAGTCAATAAATGCACTTACGTTTGGTACAAATATTAGCTCTTTCCTTGCTAGTGAAAATAACAGCCAACAAATTAGGAGAGTTTTTCTTATTTCTCTCTATAAATTTGTCTCAGAATTTCATTAGAATTGAGTCCTCCGGATGCAACTGTAATGAATTTCCAAGACATATTCAGGGAGAAATAAAAGAAAATAGATTAATTATCATCTATTTTTTAACTATTTATAGCCCACAAGTTTCAAAGCATGGACAGGGTTATACTAAGTTTGCTAAGGATTTAACAGTCGGTAAAGCTAACAGAAGCTTTGAGCAACCGGGCCCAGTTGTGCATGCATGCATCCATCTGGCCTGGGTCTGATACATCCTTCAAAGTTATTGTGTATTGTATATATACCTATGCAACTATAGGTCACATTGATTTGAACATCATAATTATGCTCCTTTGTCACACAGGTAGAAGACTCGGACCTATGACACCAAAAACAAATGCCTATTAAAAAAATCCCATTACCCCACCCACTTGGTCTCGTACAGTACCATCTTCTATATAGAATAATAGGCATTTTTTGGTGTCATAGGTCCGAGTCTTCCACCTGTGCTTTGTCATTATCCAAGTCTACATTCTGTAGCCCAGTCCACACACCGATGTTAAAGGTCAAATTAATAAAATTTGCACTAAAAGATTTGTTTTTAAAAATTGTGCATGCCCACTCAGTAGGCACAAAATATTCTTTATATCAGAGACATCATCTGAGATATTTTCTGGCAAAATAAATATTCATTCACCATTACCCCATGTATTGATTGGCTGCATTATACATTTTATATCAGACGTGAATTTCCACACTGATATCAAGGGGAAGGGCGATTTTATTAGTATAAATAATAAAAAAACAAATATTGTGCCATAATGAAAATATCCTGAATTACCTCCGCGAGTCCACTATCAGTAAAATAAAATATGACTAAATGATTATATCTGTATAGCGGGCACTCAATTTTTGTCGCGCCCGCTTGCGGAAAGCGCGATATAGTCGGCACTTTGTGCCCAATGTCAAGGTCAAATTACTTTGAAGTTTTTGGTTAAGTTTTTTGGTTAAAGTTTTTGGTTAAGTTTTTTGGTTAAGTTTTTTGGTTAAAGTTTTTTGGTTAAAGTTTTTTCGTTATATAAATCTCTGCAACTGGCTTTGCCCATTACTTGAAATTTTTCATGGGTGTTTATCACATCTATATTTTTTCTACCCCCGCCCGTGTGGCTGTGCCCAACGTCAAGACATTACTTTGAAGTTTTTGGTTAAAGTTTTTTTTTTGGTTAAGTTTTTTCGTTACTATATCTGCAATGCTGCCCATTACCTTGAAACTTCATGGGTGTTTACATCATCTATATTTTCATTCTACCCCTCCCCGTGTGGCCCCTGTGCCCAACGTCAAGGACAAATTACTTTGAAGTTTTTGGTTAAGTTTTTTTGTTTTTTGGTTAAGTTTTTAAGTGTTTTGGTTAAACGTTGTTATACTATATCTCTGCAACTGCTTTGCCCATTACCTTGAAACTTCACATGGGTGTTTATCATCATCTATATTTTCATTCTACCCCCCTCCCGTGCGGCCCCTGTGCCCAATGTCAAGGTCAAATTACTTTGAAGTACGTACGTACGTACGTATGTACGTACGTGTGTGTACGTGTGTGTGTGTACGTACGTATGTACGTACGTACGTACGTACGTGTGTCCGGTTAAAGTTTTTATACCCCCCGCAACGAAGTTGTGGGGGGGGGGTATACTGGAGTCAGCTCGTCCGTCCGTCCGTCCGTCCGTCCGTCTTTCCGTGTTTCCGTCCGTCACAAAACTTAACAATTGTAAATTTCCTTTTAACTTCTCTTTCCCTTTTCGGAAATCTTTCATATTTTACCCGCCCCTTCTCTGACACTCATACATCATTCTGCAATAAACCTACGACCCCCATTTAGGCCAGGGGTCAAGGTCACGGACTTAGAAACTTAGAAAAAAACCGAAAACTTAACAATTGTAAATTTCCTTTTAACTTCTCTTTCCCTTTGCGGAAATCTTTCATATTTTACCCACCTCTTCTCTGACACTCATACATCATTCTGCAACAAACCTATGACCCCCATTTATGCCAGGGCTCAAGGTCACGGACTTATAAACTTAGAAAAAAACTAAAACTTAACAAATGTAAATTTCACAATTGTAAATTTCCTTTTAACTTTTCATTCCCTTTGCGGAAATCTTTCATATTTTACCCGCCCCTTCTTTGACACTCATACATCATTCTGCAACAAACCTACGACCCCCATTTATGCCAGGGGTCAAGGTCACGGACTTAGAAACTTAGAAAACTTAACTTAATTGTAAATTTCCTTTTAACTTCTCTTTCCTTCGCGGAAATCTTTCATATTTTACCCACCCTTCTCTGACACTCATACATCATTCTGCAACAAACCTACGACCCCCATATATGCCAGGGCTCAAGGTCACGGACTTATAAACTTAGAAAAAACTAAAACTTAACAAATGTAAATTTCCTTATAACTTCTCTTTCCCTTTGCAGAATGCAGTGATGATTTTATTTGACCCGGCCCTTCTCTGACACTCATACATCATTCTGCAACAAACCTACGACCCCCATTTATGCCAGGGGTCAAGGTCACGGACTTAGAATGTCTAGTTTGCTTTTTTCAACTGGAACCACCATCGCACTCTCCATATGTGCTGACATAGTCTTTTATCTGAAAATGATAGTATGCGAGCTGGAATTCATTCTAGGTCAGGGCTGACGCGGGGGGGTATTCCGTAAGCCCCTGCTTACTGACAAATCTATTTGGTTAAGTTTTTTGGTTAAAGTTTTTCCTTATACTATATATTTTTAGTGTCCTTGCCTCGCCACAAGGCGCGACATGCAGGAATAGTGACACAATTATACACTTCCTATAAAGAACATTTTGTGCCTACTGAGTGGGTATGTACCTTTAAAAAAGGCTGTTTGATTTTTCCCGCCAGCTCCAACAAACACGGATATTCAAGTCATATACTATCACGGCATATACTATATAGAGATGTTATGTTCTTCTAACATGATTCTGTATATACTGATGGTAACTACCAAGTGACTTTGGTGTGGTATGGACCTGACACCAGTAGCCTATTTCACCAACATTGTAAAGTATACTTTTCTAGCAAAGTACATGTATACTTTGAGGGAGTAATCATTTATTTTTCCCGAAATGCATTATTTCATATAGAACTAACGACTGCATATTTTTGATGTTTAAAAGTATGCGGACTTATTACACTAAATTTATTACATTATCACAGCCATTTTGTAATAAATTCAGTGTAATAAAAATTAATAAATTTATCCTAAAATTGAAATCATGGTAACTATTGTTTTATACATTTCTACCCGTTGCAGTCACATCCTGTGGGTAAGGGCCCCGACACGGTCAAGCTGTGTGTAACAATCAATTATGGACAGTGCCCCCTGATGGGCCCACTTCATGCGCGATGAAGAACGTGGGTCGAGATGCGGGGCAGGTGGTCCTGGTTCAGCGGACAGAGCAAGAGAACCTCCCATCATATCCTACTTATTAACACTGCTTCCTTCTCCACACATTGGCCATACCATGCCATCCTTCCCAACCCAGTGGCCCCCCATACATTGGCCATACAACGGACAGAGCAGGAAAACCTCCCATCATATCCTGCCTTCCTAGCCCATTCACATACCATGCTGGCTTCTCGAGGCATTGGCCATAAAATTATTATATCCCCCAGACGAAAGTCAGGTGATTCTATAAGGTTCGAAAATGTCCAGCCATGGGTAAACGTTTGCTATGTCACGAGGGAACTGTTTGAACCCGTAGGCCGCGGGTTCAAACAGTTCCTGAATGTATTGGCTTGGCCCCGGAATGAGCATTGTCCACAGCCATGGTCAAACGCATGCGCTGTACGTTTGAACATGACTGTGAGCGGTGTCAAACAAAGGACAGTTGTGTAACAATATCAATTTGACATCGAACACGTTCGCGTCCTCGTCTGCCACAGATATTTCTTGTCTGGAGCATAACTGTAGCCTATTTCACCAACATTGTAAAGTATACTTTTCTAGCGAAGTATACTTTGAGGGAGAAATTTTCAATTTAAAGATAAATTTATTAATTTTTATTACCGGTATACTGAATTTATTACATTATCACAGCCAAAGAATTTATGACATTATCACAGCCATTTTGGCTGTGATAATGTAATAAATTCAGTATAATAATTCTGCATACTTTTAAACATCAAATATATGCAGTCGGGAAAAATAAATGATTGCTCCCTCAAAGTATACTTTGCTAGATAAGTATACTTTGCAATTCTGATGAACACTCCTGTCACACTATTATTTTAGTCATCTCCCTTTATTGGGGCGAGCTTTAGCGAGCCCCTATAAAGTTGTCTAGGTGAAACCGAAAATATTTTATATTCGACGGCACTAATCTTGTATTTAATTTATACCGCATCATAAACTTAATTGTTGAACATGCGTGACGTCATGTTTTGATGTCATTCCCTCGCCATACGTCACAAATCTGACGACGTCATTCAAAGCCAAATGGCGGCGTCCACGCTAGGTAGATTCGGTATTGTATCTGATTAAATCTCTGATTTATTTACGATGAGCTTCAATATTGGCTGGTTTTAGACTACACAGTTGTCATAATAAATATTGCAATCGTAACAGACATATCCATGTCGTTGGTTACGTCGCATATACTGTAAAAATGGACAAAATTCAGCTGAACCGACAGCAATTTCGATTTTAAAATTCACCACCATCTTGAATTTGCTGTTGAGACTGATCAATCAGAGGCCACAATTATGGGTCAAAGGTGAAAAAATAACGGCAAAAACGGCACTTCATGTATATTAGGCTACTTCAGGTATATTAGGTTACTTCAGATATAAACAGCATTTATTCAACCACCTTTATTATGCTACATGGAGCAATGGTTGCGGTATAAACATGTATAACGATTCATTCTCGACTAGCCTATGCTGATTCACCCTACATTGTCTTAGTGGCTGTATTATTCTCTGGGATATTTGTTTCTAGGAAACCATAAAGCAATAGACAACCATTCAATTTCCAGTAATTCTGTAATGCACATATTGACAGGGTAGTGACTGGTAGCATATACCAGTAGATGTTTTCACCAAAATTGCAAATATTACTTATCTGTCAAAGTGTACTTTGAGGGTGTAATCATTTATTTTTCCCGAAATGCATTATTTATCATATAGAACTAACGACTGCATATATTTGATGATTAAAGGTATGCAGAATTATTATACAGAATTTATTACATTATCACAGCCAAAATGGCTGTGATAATATAATAAATTCAGTATAATAAAAATTAATAATGTTATCCTTAAATTGAAAATTTCTCCCTCAAAGTGTACTTAGCAAGATATTAAGTCTACTTTGCAATTTTTATGAAATCGGCTACTGGTAAAGCAAAGAAGTATGCTGATTTACTCTAAACGTATGCTATTTATTGGCATAGAATTTAGTTTAAACAATATTTTATTTCAAATAATATACATGTATATATATGCATCGAAATACATATAAAGTAACGGTGAATAAGGATTAGAAAACAAGCTCACAGAGCTTTTGTGAATTCTTCTCCTTGAGTAAAGCATCAGTAAATGGGAATGTGGCAAGAATGCATACAATGTATTATAGGAATGAATGGCCTTTTTGTGGAATTTATCGGGGTAAACTTGGAAAAGTCGCGGGAATACTGGACGAAGGCCGGAAGGCCTCGTCCAGTATTACCGCGACTTTTCCAAGTTTATATCCCCGATAAATTCCACAAAAAGACCATTCATTCCTTATAATTCCAGCATTTGAAATAAATTCATCAAGAAAATGTGTTTATTTTCCGTTTTCTTAAGAATTATTTTAACTGCGCCTCACGGTTACGGAAAGTAGTTCGGCGTGGGAGTTTACTGGGATATAAATTTTGGACAGAGACTTGCTACGGGCCAATCAAATGTTAGGGAATTGTGTAAATATTTTTGTGCTGGAATTATACATATGTAAGTTTTGTTAGATAATTGAAGGAGAAAAAAAGAATTTGTTCCTGAGAATAATAAATCTATGGTAGGGTTCACACTGAGACAGGGAAATCTCAGTGGAGCAGCGTAATATCTCCTGCGAGGCTCTGCAGAGCCTGGGACGATATCGCAGATCGAGATTGCGATTCCCCGTCTCACTCCCAAACCTTTTATTGATTATTTTTCTCACACATCATCTGGAATGCTGTAAAAATGGAAGAAAAACTAATGTTCTGCACTGGAACGTTAACATCAGTTACAACAAGATAATCAGTTAATATGACATCATTTCAATTGTTACGTAACATTATTTTCATTGCTATGACTTGAGACTGGCAGTCGCTCTCAACAATTATTGTCTGCTGTTGTTTTTATATCTTGCCTTATTTCTCAATAAAAACATGGTTTGACAGCACTTCTGAATCATTTCCAATGGAAATGATTCTATTCTGAAGTGCTGTCAAAGCATGTTGTAAATTATTCTAAAGTGCTGTCAAAGATTGTTTTTGATGATAAAAATGGAAAATAGAAAATAAACAGCAGACGACAAAAAAAATAAGATAGTGATCTAAGGGTTAAAAACATTTTAGACGTGATAAGTCAGTTTATTTTTCGCATTTTGAACGCTAATGTTCCAGTCCCAGCACACAAGTAAACAACATACACAATTACAACCTATATGGAGGTCATTGACCTGGGATTATGGAACGTTTGTCGCATAAAAACCTAGTAAGGTGTGTCGATTGCTCAAGCGACCCAAGACTGAAAAAGTATGGATCCAAAAAGCGAGGGATACGCTTGTCCCATGGGTGAGAAAACGTTAGACAGTGATAGGTTCTCTATCTTTCTTGACTTTTTCAAAGTGATGTATTGTCTTGCAAAATTTGCAAGTGATTTATTATGGCATATCACAAAGCAGGAGCATGTGAATGTGTAAAATAATAGATATTCCATGATTCAACAATATTGGGCAACCAGATCAGCCTGTGCGTTCACACTGTCCGATCAGGGTCTATACTGTTTGCCATACTGTATACAGTCTTTGAACCATTGGTGAAACCTTTATTGAATAGTGTGAAATATTGTGAGTGAGCAGCTAATTAGGATATACTCTGGTCAGAAGTTGAGTAAACTCATTTTTTGTCGTGCCTGCTTGCAAACAGTTTCTGTGTCGGCCGAGTTGACCTTAACTGTGTGCACGCTGGACGCCCAGACATACCGGGACTTGCTGCAGGACTGTTTCCGCAAGGTGCGCTACACCGAACGCCAGTACCACGAGTAAGTAACCCCATTATATGACGTCTATCCATCATGGTAGTCAAAGCTCTTTAACCCTTTCAACACCACAGTCCTGTATAGTTGTATTGGCAAAAAGTGTAGATCCAGATGAGCCGGCTCGTGACGAGTAATTTTCTCTTCTTTTTTTTTAAGAAAAAACACCGCCTTCTCATAAATGGACTAGTCTGAAAATCAATTTGTGACCATGGAAATGGTTGCAAAATTAACATACAAAAAATCAATTCCAGTTACTTAGGGGTGAACAGGTTAATTATTAAATATTCAGCTGTAGTGTGAGGCAGCTGGCACTAGCTTGTACATGTACATGTACTAGTATCTTTAAATAGAGAAGTTTGCTTAGTAAATAAAGTCTGATCAAGTCTCTCCCGCGTTAATAAGACACAATTCTGGCATCGTAGTAATCAACAATTGTATCCAAATATTAAATATCTTCTGATCCGTTAGTTTTATCTTTACCAAACTTCATTGACAGCTTCATCACATTGATGGCTATCCGCCCACTACCATATTGGTGACCTTGACCATTTTGACCTTGACCTTCGGGGGTAAAACACTCGCCAGCAATTGCTGTGTGACAAATTTGGGTTACTGGATCAGGAAATTTCATTATCTGGCTCGGGATATTGCTGCTGTATTGCAGAATTGTCAGTTCCCCCCAGCACTAGCTTTACCAAGTTATCCATTAGTACGAGTTGAGTGCATTTAGATGTGTCACTCTATACCATGTCATGCGTTATCTTGTCTGAATTGTATTATGTTTTAGTACCAAATCTCACTCCAGCAGATGTGTGGGCTGGCTTCAGCCTTCACAAAAACCACCAGCTCAGTACTGTCTGTCAGGGTTACAAATGTGGCTGCAACTGGAGAAATGAGACTTACAAGATTTGTTACCAGTGTAAATCCAAAACATGTGTGTATTTGACTGGTAAATACATCAATGTTCTTCTTAGGTACAAAATCATTGTCTCATATCACCATCACCAGGATGTACGAGGCGAGCCTGAAGGGCAGTGTTGAGTTCGGGAGACAACAGAGACAGATGAAAAAGGACCACTACCGCCGACAGAAGGCCCTGCTCGCACAGCCCAATGAGGTGAAGCGGCTCAGCGATCTCCTCATCCTTGAGTTACGGGTAAGGCAGTTACGATCTCCTCATTCTTGAGTTACAGGTAAGGCAGTTATGATCTCTGCCTTCTCGAGTTACGGGTAAGGCAGTTACGATCCCCTCGTTCTCTAGTTGCGGGTAAGGCAGTTATGATCTCCTACTTCTCGAGTTACGGGTTAGGCAGTTACGATCTCCTCATCCTCGAGTTATGGTTAAGACAGTTACGATCTCCTCATTCTGGAGTTACAGGTAAGGCAGTTATGATCTCCACATTCTTGAGTTACGGGTAAGACAGTTACGATCTCCTCATCCTCGAGTTAAGGGTTACTATCTCCTTGAGTTACGGGTAAGGCAGTTACGATCTCCTTGAGTCACGGGTAAGGCAGTTACGAGCTCCTCATCCTCGAGTTACGGGTGAGACAGTTACGATCTCCTCATGCTCGAACTACAGGTAAGGCAGTTACGATCTCCTCATTCTTGAGTTACGGGTAAGGCAGCTATGATCTCCTCATTCTTAAGTTACAGGTAAGGCAGTTATGATCTCTTCATTCTCAAGTTATGGGTGAGGCAGTTACGATCTCATTATTCTCGAGCTAAGGGTAAGGCAGTTACGATCTCCTGATTCTTGAATTACGGGTAAGGCATTTACAATCTAGTCATTCTCGAGTTACGGGTAAGGCAGTTACAATCTCCTCATTCTCGAGTTATGGGTAAGGCAGTTACAATCTCCTCATTCTCGAGTTACGGGTAAGGCAGTTACAATTTCTTCATTCTCGAGTTATGGGTAAGGCAGTTACGATCTCCTCATTCGCTAGTTGCGGGTAAGGCAGTTATGATCTCTTACTTCTCGAGTTACGGGTTAGGCAGTTAAGATCTCCTCATCTTCGAGTTATGGTTAAGACAGTTACGATCTCCTCATTCTTGAGTTACAGGTAAGGCAGTTATGATCTCCACATTCTTGAGTTACGGGTAAGACAGTTACGATCTCCTCATCCTCGAGTTAAGGGTTACTATCTCCTTGAGTTATGGGTAAGGCAGTTACGATCTCCTTGAGTCACGGGTAAGGCAGTTACCGAGCTCCTCAATCTCGAGTTACGGGTGAGACAGTTACGATATCCTCATGCTCGAGCTACTGGTAAGGCAGTTACGATCTCCTCATTCTTGAGTTACGGGTAAGGCAGCTATGATCTCCTCATTCTTAAGTTACAGGTAAGGCAGTTACGATCTCTTCATTCTCAAGTTATGGGTGAGGTAGTTACGATCTCATTATTCTCGAGCTAAGGGTAAGGCAGTTACGATCTCCTGATTCTTGAATTACGGGTAAGGCATTTACAATCTAGTCATTCTCGAGTTACGGGTAAGGCAGTTACAATCTCCTCATTCTCGAGTTATGGGTAAGGCAGTTACAATCTCCTCATTCTCGAGTTACGGGTAAGGCAGTTACAATTTCTTCATTCTCGAGTTATGGGTAAGGCAGTTACGATCTCCTCATTCGCTAGTTGCGGGTAAGGCAGTTGATGATCTCTTACTTCTCGATTACGGGTTAGGCAGTTAAGATCTCCTCATCTTCGAGTTATGGTTAAGACAGTTACGATCTCCTCATTCTTGAGTTACAGGTAAGGCAGTTATGATCTCCACATTCTTGAGTTACGGGTAAGACAGTTACGATCTCCCTCATCCTCGTGTTAGGGAAGGGTTACTATCTCCTTGAGTTATGGGTAAGGCAGTTACGATCTCCTTGGAGTCACGGGTAAGGAGGCAGTTACGAGCTCCTCATCCTCGAGTTACGGGTGAGACAGTTACGATATCCTCATGCTCGAGCTACTGGTAAGGCAGTTACGATCTCCTCATTCTTGAGTTACGGGTAAGGCAGCTATGATCTCCTCATTCTTGAGTTACAGGTAAGGCAGTTACGATCTCTTCATTCTCAAGTTATGGGTGAGGCAGTTACGATCTCATTATTCTCGAGCTATGGGTAAGGTAGTTACGATCTCCTGATTCTTACGGGTAAGGCATTTACAATCTAGTCATTCTCGAGTTACAGGTAAGGCATTTACAATCTCTCATTCTCGAGTTACGGGTAAGGCATTTGTTACAATCTCCTCATTCTCGAGTTACGGGTAAGCAGTTACGATCTCATCATCTTTGAGTTACGGGTAAGGCAGTTAGGATCTCATTCTAAGTTACGGGTAAGGCAGTTACAATCTCCTCATTCTTTGAGTTACGGGTAAAGCAGTTAGGATCATCCTCAATTACGAGTAAGGCTTGTTATAATCCCTCCATCCTCGATTATGGGGTAAGGCCTTACAATTTCCTCATCTCGATTTACGGTAAAGCAGTTAAACGATCCTCCTCATCTGATTACGGGTAACGCAGTTATGATCTCCTCATTCTTGAGTTACGGGTGTTACATTATGTCCATCAATGTCGTTATGAGTGGTTGCAGTGACCACTCACCCTGACCCCTGACCATGCTCCTTGTAGCATGGCACCTGCCAATCACAGCAGGCCCCTTATCATGCTTATTAAGTCCCGCCCTCCCCAAGTTACACATGTACAGAGTCAGTCTAGTAATAGCACTCAGAGAACATAGTACCAATTAAAAGATAGAACACAATAGTTCCATGGAGTCTTGTTCAGATAACTGACCCATTAGTCTTTAGCACAGATTAATTAATACAGCTATAAAACAAGGGTTATTTGTTTGGCCTAACCAGCCTTCCAGACCTAAGTTGTATGTACATATCAAAGTTATGTTCCTGATTATCGACAGTGGGTTTTGCAGAGCTACGAGGTGGAGCCTGCTCTGAGATTTGGGCTTCTTCATGCGGTTCTACATTTTTAGGGGCACTCTGTATTTCACAATCTGGTGCATCAATGTCTGCTGTGTGCTGTTTTGATTTGAGTAAGTGTTGCCTATTGCGGTGTACACTGAACCAGCTGGGGTACGAACAGTATATGACCTGCTATTGTGCCTCGCGGTCACTACAGCTGGTTTCCATGTTTTGTCATGTTGTTGTATGTGTGCTGAATCACCAACATTCAGGGGAATTTGTGTCTTAGCCGTCTGGTCATAGTGAGATTTCACCTTCTGTTTCTTAGAGCAGATTTTCTCCTGAACTACGCTCCATAGAACTATTGTGTTGCAGGAAATGTACTGACCACATGTGGCATTAAGGACAGTAGACATTGATTCATTAGGTGGTCAGCTAGTAATAAACAATTTGACATGCTATTAAACTGTCATCTTATCAGAAAGCAACACATAAGGGATTTCAGTAATTATTTGTTTATGAACCTTAAACTTAAACTCACCAGTGCTAATTTCAATAGCTTCCTCACATTGATGGCTATCCATCCAGTGTCATTCAGGTGGCCTTGACCTTCACCTTGGTAACCTTAACCGTTGTGTCGATAATTTTAGACGTCCAAATGTTAAATACCTCCTGATCCACTAGTCATCTTCATCAATAGCTTCCTCATATCGATGGATATTCATCAAGTGTTATTTGGGTGACTTTGACCTTCACCTTGGGGACCTGAACCGTTGTGTCAATAAGTTTGGATACGTCCAAATGTTGAATACTTTCTGATCCGTTAGTCGGATCCTTACCAAATTTCATCTATATCTTTCTCATATTGATGGCTAGCCACCCATTGTCATTTGGGTGACCTTCACCTTCACCTTGGTGACCTTAACCTTTGTGTCAATAATGTTGTGCATACGTCCAAATGTTGAATACCTCCTGATCCTTCGAGATATGTTTGTTTATGTTTTGTAGAAGGACCCTGACTCGCTATCTTCCGGTGCTGGACAGCCCTGGAGCAAGCATTGCTGGCACAGAACTAATTGCAGGCTTTTCTATGGCACAGAACAGGGAGCCGTTTCACTAAGCTTTGTACGACTGAAATGCAAAATTATGATTGTCTGTAAATATCACATTAACAACGTTTACAATTATTGGATTTAAATTTACTGAGCATGCTCAATAAATCTAAATACATCAATTGAAATTTCCAGACGATCCTAAATTTGCACTTACGAACATTTTAGTTGTACAAATTTTAGTGAGACGACCCCCCTGACCTGGAACTGGAGACCACCATGTAGAAAATATTATTCATAAAACATGAGGACACATGTCACTGCATAGAAATTGTCAAAAATGTCTTTTCGCTGTGGTGACCAACCTACATGTCTGCAGTCTGTTTTTGTTTGATAATTTATTAATTTCTATCCATAAAATGTTGTGGTAGCACAGTCAATGAGTTTGATATGCTGCCACACATATTTATTGTTGACAAATTATAAATTGACCAGATAATTGTAGTGGGAGGAAAAACACCTGTGCTACCATATATTTCGGTACATATTGATGGTGCCGAGTTGGTCTACTGTATTACTTTTACATTTTATTTGCTATATCTGTGATAACAGTATGCCTTAGATCTGTGTTTTATCATGTGTCATTGTGGAGTATTGTGTATTACATCTACAAGTCCATGCATTTGCAACTTTCATTTACTTATTTATTCTCTTATTTTTATCGGAAAACATGTGATATATTTGCCATTAATAGCAAAAATAAAATATGCATTGAATTTGAAATCAGAGGGTATAATACTCTTTAGACACTGCTTATCTGGAGCTCTGTTGCATCATATTTGGACTAGTGTACAATGTTTTTACATCTGTATATTTTGCCAGTATTGATTTACAATACAATATGAGACACGCCATGTGATTTTGTACCTTCGGACATGTGCGTAATTTCATTAAATATGTTTTATTCTCATGTTATAGGGCAAACAATCCAATACACAGCTCTCATTTCTCTTCACAAGTGCTTCGCAAAATTCATTACATGGTGAGGCGTCACAATTTTTCGCACAAAACATAAAAATAATTCACTAAAGTACATGTTGTTATCACTCATTGGAACCGTCTCATCCAGTGAGTGGTCACAACATATACTTTTGAGAAGTCAGAAAAATAGCAAAAAATATTTAAATTTGTTAATACCCCATATACATGTAGATGTATTCAGTTTGTAATGTGTTAACTGCTGATATACATGTAGATGTATTCAGTTTGTAATGTGTTAACTGCTGATATACATGTAGGTGTATTCAGTTTGTAATGTGTTAATGCTGATATACAGTAGTATTCAGTTTGTAATGTGTTAACTGCTGATATACATGTAGGTGATTCAGTTTGTGATGTGTTAACTGCTGATATACATGTAGGTGTATTCAGTTTGTAATGTGTTAACTGCTGATATACATGTAGATGTATTCAGTTTGTAATGTGTTAACTGCTGATATACATGTGGTGATTCAGTTTGTAATAACTGCTGATACAGTAGGAATCAGTTTGTAATGTTGTTAACTGCTGATATACATTGTGGTGTATTCAGTTTGTAATGTGTTAACTGCTGATATACATGTAGTGTATTTCAGTTTGTAATGTGTTAACTGCTGATATACATGTAGATGTATTCAGTTTGTGATGTGTTAACTGCTGATATACATGTAGGTGTATTCAGTTTGTAATGTGTTAACTGCTGATATACATGTAGGTGTATTCAGTTTGTAATGTGTTAACTGCTGATATACATGTAGATGTATTCAGTTTGTAATGTGTTAACTGCTGATATACATGTAGATGTATTCAGTTTGTAATGTAACTGCTGATATACATGTAGTGTATTCAGTTTGTAATGTGTTAATGCTGATATACATGTAGATGTATTCAGTTTGTAATGTGTTAACTGCTGTATACATGTAGATGTATTCAGTTTATGTGTTAACTGCTGATACATGTAGATGTATTCAGTTTGTAATGTGTTAACTGCTGATATACATGTAGATGTATTCAGTTTGTAATGTGTTAACTGCTGATATACATGTAGGTGTATTCAGTTTGTAATGTGTTAACTGCTGATATACATGTAGGTGTATTCAGTTTGTAATGTGTTAACTGCTGATATACATGTAGGTGTATTCAGTTTGTAATGTGTTAACTGCTGATATACATGTAGATGTATTCAGTTTGTAATGTGTTAACTGCTGATATACATGTAGGTGTATTCAGTTTGTAAGTGTTAACTGCTGATATACATGTAGTGTATTCAGTTTGTAATGTGTTAACTGCTGATATACATAGATGTATTCAGTTTGTAATGTGTTAACTGCTGATACATGTAGGTGTATTCAGTTTGTAATGTGTTAACTGCTGATATCATGTAGGTGTATTCAGTTTGTAATGTGTTAACTGCTGATATACATGTAGGTGTATTCAGTTTGTAATGTGTTAACTGCTGATATACATGTAGGTGTATTCAGTTTGTATGTGTTTAACTGCTGATATTCATGTAGGTGTATTCAGTTTGTAATGTGTTAACTGCTGATATACATGTAGATGTATTCAGTTTGTAATGTGTTAACTGCTGATATACAGTAGGTGTATTCAGTTTGTAATGTGTTAACTGCTGATATACATGTAGGTGTATTCAGTTTGTAATGTGTTAACTGCTGATCCATGTAGTGTATTCAGTTTGTAATGTAACTGCTGATATACATGTAGGTGTATTCAGTTTGTAATGTGTTAACTGCTGATATACATGTAGGTGTATTCAGTTTGTAATGTGTTTTAACTGCTGATATACAGTAGGTGTATTCAGTTTGTAATGTGTTAACTGCTGATATACTGTAGTGTATTCATTTAATGTGTAACTGCTGATGATACATGTAGTGTATTCAGTTTGTAATGTGTTAATGCTGATATACATGTAGATGTATTCATTTGTATGTGTTAACTGCTGATATCATGTAGGTGTATTCAGTTTGTAATGTGTTAACTGCTGATATACATGTAGGTGTATTCAGTTTGTAATGTGTTAACTGCTGATATACATGTAGATGTATTCAGTTTGTAATGTGTTAACTGCTGATATACATGTAGGTGTATTCAGTTTGTAATGTGTTAACTGCTGATTACATGTAGATGTATTCAGTTTGTGAGTGTTTAACTGCTGATATACATGAGGTGATTCAGTTTGTAATGTGTTAACTGCTGATATATGTAGGTGTATTCAGTTTGTAATGTGTTAACTGCTGATATAACATGTAGATGTATTCAGTTTGTAATGTGTTAACTGCTGATATACATGTAGATGTATTCAGTTTGTAATGTGTTAACTGCTGATATACATGTAGATGTATTCAGTTTGTAATGTGTTAACTGCTGATATACATGTTGGTGTATTCAGTTTGTAATGTGTCAACTCAGTTTGTAATGTGTTAACTGCTGATATACATGTAGGTGTATTCAGTTTGTAATGTGTTAACTGCTGATATACATGTAGATGTATTCAGTTTGTAATGTGTTAACTGCTGATATACATGTAGATGTATTCAGTTTGTAATGTGTTAACTGCTGATATACATGTAGATGTATTCAGTTTGAATGATGTAACTGCTGATATACATGTAGGTGTATTCAGTTTGTAATGTGTTAACTGCTGATATACATGTAGGTGTATTCAGTTTGTAATGTGTTAACTGCTGATATACATGTAGATGTATTCATTTGTAATGTTAACTGCTGATATACATGTAGGTGTATTCAGTTTGTAATGTGTTAACTGCTGATATCATGTATGTATTCAGTTTGTAATGTGTTAACTGCTGATATACATTGTAGTGTATTCGTTTGTAATGTAACTGCTGATATACATGTAGATGTATTCAGTTGTAGTGTTAACTGCTGATATACATGTATGTATTCAGTTTGTAATGTGTTAACTGCTGATATACATGTAGGTGTATTCAGTTTGTAATGTGTTAACTGCTGATATACATGTAGATGTATTCAGTTTGTAAGTGTTAATGCTGATATCATGTAGTGTATTCAGTTTGTAATGTGTTAACTGCTGATATACATGAGGTGTCATTTGTAATGTGTTAACTGCTGATATACATGTAGATGTATTCAGTTTGTAATGTGTTAACTGCTGATATACATGTAGGTGTATTCAGTTTGTAATGTGTCAACTCAGTTTGTAATGTGTTAATGCTGATATACATGTAGGTGTACAGTTTGTAATGTGTTAACTGCTGATACATGTAGATGCTATTCAGTGTAATGTGTTAACTGCTGATATACATGTAAGAGTATTCAGTTTGTAATGTGTTACTGATATATCATGTAGATGTATTCAGTTTGTGATGTGTTAATGCTGATATACATGAAGGTGTATTCAGTTTGTAATGTGTTAACTGCTGATCATGTAGGTGTATTCAGTTTGTAATGTGTTAATGCTGATATACATGTATGTATTCAGTTTGTATGTGTTAACTGCTGATATACATAGTATTATTTGAATGTGTTAACTGTGTATACATAGTGATTCATTTGTAATGTGTTAACTGCTGATATACATGTAGGTGTATTCAGTTTGTAATGTGTTAACTGCTGATATACATGTAGTGTATTCAGTTTGTAATGTGTTAACTGCTGATATACATGTAGTGTATTCAGTTTGTAATGTGTTAACTGCTGATATACATGTATGTATTCAGTTTGTAATGTGTTAACTGCTGATATACATGTAGGTGTATTCAGTTTGTAATGTGTTAACTGCTGATATACATGTAGGTGTATTCAGTTTGTAATGTGTTAATCTGCTGATATACATGTAGTGTATTCAGTTTGTATGTGTTAATAACTGCTGATATACATGTAGGTGTATTCAGTTTGTAATGTTAACTGCTGTATACATGTAGGTGTATTCAGTGTGTGTGTTAACTGCTGATAGTACATTTGTAAGTGTTAATCAGTGTAATGTGTAATGAACTGCTATATACATGTAGGTGTATTCAGTTTGTAATGTGTTAACTGCTGTAGGTAGAACATGATACGTAGTATTCAGTTTGTAATGTGTTAACTGCTGTATACATTTGTAGTGTTATTCAGATGTATGTGTTAACTGCTGATATACATGTAGGTGTATTCAGTTTGTAATGTGTTAACAATGCGTATACTCATGTAGGTGTATTCAGTTTGTAATGTGTAACTGCTGATACTGTAGGTGATTCAGTGTGATGTAACAGCTGTATACATGTAGTTGTATTCAGTAATGTGTTAACTGCTAATATACAATCGTAGTAGTGTATTCAGTTTGTGATGTGTTAATGCTGATATACATGTAGGTGTATTCAGTTTGTAATGTGTTAACTGCTGATGATACATGTAGTGTATTCAGTGTATGTGTTAACTGTGATTAATAAACTGTAGTGGTATTCAGTTTGTAATGTGTTAACTGCTGATATACATGTAGGTGTATTCAGTTTGTAATGTGTTAACTGCTGATATACATGTAGATGTATTAGTTTGTAATGTAACTGCTGATATACTGTAGATGATTCGTAATGTAACTGTGATATACATGTAGACTGTATAGTAGGTATGTTTTTGTGTATACTGCTGATATTCACGTAGGTGTATTCAGTTTGTAATGTGTTAACTGCTGATATACATGTAGATGTATCAGTTTGTAATGTGTTAATGCTGATATACATGTAGATGTATTCAGTTTGTAATGTGTTAACTGCTGATATACATGTAGGTGTATTCAGTTTGTAATGTGTTAACTGCTGATGCTGAATATGTAGATGTATTCAGTTTGTAATGTGTTAACTGCTGATAGTACATGTATAATGTATCAGTGTAATGTGTTAACTGCTGATATACATGTAGGTGTATTCAGTTTGTAATGTGTAACTGCAGTGATATACATGTAGGTGTATTCAGTGTGAATGTGTTTAACTGCTGATATACATTTGTAGGTGTTATCAGTTTGTAAGTGTTGTCAACTGCTGATCATACATGAATAGATGTATTCGTTTGTAATGTGTTAATGTGATTATTACTGTAATGTATTCTGTTATGTGTTAACTGCTGATATACATGTAGTGTATTCAGTTTGTAATGTGTCACTAGTTTGTAATGTGTTAACTGCTGATATACATGTAGGTGTATTCAGTTTGTAATGTGTTAATGTGATATACATTTGTAAAACTGTATCAGTTTAGTGTCATGTGTTAACTGCTGATATACATGTAGGTGATTATTCAGTGTGTAATGTGTTAACTGAGATATTACTGGGTGTATTCAGTTTGTAATGTGTACTTGCTTTGAATATATGTAGATGTATTCATTTGTTTGTAATGTGTTAATTCTGCTGATATACATTTGTAGAATGTATTCAGTTTGTAATCGTGTTAACTGCTGATATACATGTGTGTTTAATAGTGTATTGTGTCACTCAGTGTAATGTGTAACTGCTGATATATGTAGGTATTCAGTTGTAGAGTCACTTTGAATGATATATCAGTGTCTTTAATGTTGAGTATTGCATAGTATACTTTTGATGTAACATGTAGATGTATTCAGTTTGTAATGTGTTAACTGCTGATATACATGTTGGTGTATTCAGTTTGTAATGTGTCAACTCAGTTTGTAATGTGTTAACTGCTGATATACATGTAGGTGTATTCAGTTTGTAATGTGTCAACTGCTGATATACATGTGTCTAAATGTCTGTGATATTTTGCATTACGTTTTATACAAATGTATATTCAAACCTGTGATCTGAATGGTAATGTTTAACCAATTTAGTCTTTCTTCATCTGGACAAGCATTTATTTGGCTCGCCAAGGTGAAAAGCACCTCGGGACATTTTCAACAAGGGTGTTTCCAGGCCTACACTGGTTGTGATACTGTCACTGATGTGTCCTTAAAGGCCCTGGGTCTCGGATATACGTAGAAAGTGATGAAACAGAATCGGGTCAAATAGTTTAAATGTAGATTTGGATCGTATTTCTGAACCTAATTGTACCTATAAGTCACGTGTACAAAATTTGGGATTGGTAAAGAAATGTTTAAAATACTGAAAAATAACGCTAGTTATTTTTCAGTATTATAAACTTATTTTACCAATCGATGGTGACTAAATTATTAGCCAGGTCTTTTGAAAAAAAATCCAGGCTATTGGATTGGCGAAAGCCGGGCGGGCGGGCGGCGTCCACAATCAATGTTAAGTTTTCGTGTTTGAGTCCATTTCTTTGTTACTGTACCACCTAGGACCACCAAACTTTCACAGCTTCATAATCAAGGGGTGCCCACCACATATCACTATCCAACATGTTACTTTTTTTTTTAATTTTTTTTTTAACTTGACCCATTTTTTCCGCGCAGTCGACTTAGCCATTTTCAATGTTAACTTTTCGCGTTTACAATGTTAAGTTTTCGTGTTTAAGTCCATTTCTTTGGTACTGTACCACCTAGGACCACCAAACTTTCACAGCTTCATAACCAAGGGGTGCCTACCACATACAACTATCCAACATGTGACCATTTTTTTACCTTCACCTATTATATCTACGTATTGACTTCGCCATTTTCAAAGTTAACTTTTTAACGTACTGAGGCGTGGAGTGTTCTATAGTCGATGGGGAAACTCGATAAAACACACACCGATTAGTGTTGCTAAAATAAGTATTTATTTGTGGAAGCGTGCTGATAACGTTACTATAACTTTCCCCGTAAAAAATGGCGACCTTGCTAACCTAACGATAACTCTGTATCCCCTTGACGTCAGTGACGTCACAGTCCAATTGTTGTTTCGCATGCACCCATAAACACGCAAAGTCCTTATTTCCATTTTCCCCTCCTCAAAATAGAGAAATATTTTGACATTGCTGTGCATGCATTTGAAACTAAATATATATTGCATCTATGTGTCATGCATGTATCGAGGACATTCCAAAATCCATCAATACATGTATGTGCAATAATCGATTAACAATTTAAAACAAATCAACTAATTAAACACAATATACTCCGTTTCTAATTGTTCAATGCCTTCGACTGACCGGTCGTCTCCGGAATGTCGCACTCCAGTGGACACAGCTTCGATATTGGCTCACCATGCGCTCTTCCCGACCTGGACTTTGGCGACTCGAACATGTCCGTCTCGCCCGGATACACTTCCGTGACACGTCCCAGCGGCCAGTTCCCTCTCGATGTGTCCGGGGAAATCACCAGTACCACCTCGCCGACCTGGATATCACGATGTGACTGGAGCCAACTTCTTTCTTGCGGTGAGCCCTGGCAACCATTCTCGTAGCCAACGATGCCAGAAATGACGAACAAGCTCTTGGATTCTTCGCCATCGTCTTCTTGGGCTGAACTCGGTTGAGTCAACAGTCTCTGGGGCAAATTGACCTCCCATTTGTCCATGAAGGAAATGATTTGGAGTCAGCGGCGTATAGTCAGTGGGTCCACTGACTGATACGTTAGTGGTCGAGAGTTGAGCAGCGATTTCTGCTCCGATCACTGCTGTCCATAATTCTTCGTCGGTAACATCTGCGTTTCCCATGATTGCCTTCATTGCCTTTTTGGCTGCTTTTATCATAGTTTCATGGACACCGCCGAAATGTGGGCGTAAGTGGTGGGTTGAAATTGAATTCCACTGCACACCCTTGTTTGCCGTCGAATTATTGATGTTTGATCAGTGTCAAGCTGTGACACCAACGTTTTGAGTTCCTTGTCGGCACTTTTAAAATTTGTCCCATTGTCCGACATCTCATCGGGAAGGCCTCTACGACTCGCCATTCTGTAGAATGCATTCATGAACGAATCTGTGTCGAGGCCATGGGCTACTTCTAAGTGCACAGCTCTAGTAGACAGACACGTAAATAAGCATAGGTATCGTTTTTCTCGACGTTTGCCGCGGCCTTGTATTGTGATAAACGGTCCTCCAAAATCAACGGCTGTCTTCGCGAATGCTCGTAGCATAACTTGCAGTCTCGATGTAGGTAGTGGTGCCATTACTTGCTTACATGCCTTCGCTTTTCTCCTACGACAGTCTGCGCATTCTTTTTCCCATTCGCGAATCACCTCACGTCCCGAGATGATCCAATAGCGTGCCGATAATGCAGCTAACGTCCGATTCGTTCCTGATGCATGATTCCCTAATTCATGAAAATGTTTCACAATGAGTTTTGTAATCCAGCCTCTTCGTGGCAGTATAACTGGATATCGCACGTCATACGATAAAAACTCGGCGTATTTTAGGCGTCCATTTGATCGCATCAGTCCATCTTCGTCTAATTGTGGCTGTAAGCTCAATATTTTACTGGTTGTTTTCAGCGGCTTACCACGCGATAAATCTGTCCATTCTTCTATAAATTCTGAACGCTGCGTTATTTTTATTATTTGTATTTCAGCTGTCTTTATTTCATCTGCTCTTAACTCGCCACTGATCCTTGAATCTGACTGTAGTTTACAATTATGTACAAATCGACTGACCCAGGCCTGAATTCTTGTCAACCGAGTCCAACTTGAGTATCGCTCCGGTGTCAGCAGTGGCATCACATCGACCGCAATGAATGTTGCTTCCGTATGAATGTAGCTTTTACCTTGGTATTATTTGCAGTTTCAGTGGATACTTTTTGTTGCGTTACTGAATTCTTCAGTTCATTGCACCCGTCGATTTATATTGGTAATTTGTTCACAGGCCATAATTCTTCTGACTGTCGCAGAAAGGCAGGTCCTTTCCACCACATATCCGATCCTACGAGATCCAAAGCATTCATTCCTCTACTAAGCAAATCAGCCGGATTAATCTTGGTCGGTACATATCTCCACTGTTCTGGATTTGTGTGGCTTTGTATCTCACCAACCCTGTTCGCGACGAACGGCCTGAACTCTCGACTCCGACCTCTTATCCACCATAGCGTGTTCAGACTATCCGACCAAAATGTTGTGTTAATAATTGGTATTTCAAGCGCCTTCGCGACCGATGCTGCTAATCGAACCCCTATTATTGCGCCCATGAGTTCAAGGCGAGGAATGCTTGTTGCTATACTCGGGGCAACTCATGTCTTCGCCGCTACTAGACTACATGACGTTGTTCCGTCGTCGTAGCTGTATCTCGCGTATACAGCTGCGCCGTATGCAAGTTCCGATGCATCAGCAACGTGTGTAGTGCTACACTGGTCACGGTCTTCGATATCTCTGGTAGACTCCTCGATACACGTATTTCTGTCAAATCGCGTAACT
>CM055267.1:16097279-16191937 GCA_029237695.1 Conchocele bisecta | reverse complement strand
CGTAATGACGTCATTTTAACAATTTTGTAATCCCCCTTCCTAAGGGCCATGACCATGAAGTTTGGTGACCATAGGCCCAATGGTTTCCGAGGAGAAGACGTTTGAACATGTTCACGGACGACGACGACGACGACGACGACGACGACGGACGACGACGGACACATTGCGGTAACAATAGCTCACATGAGCTTCGCTCAGGTGAGCTAAAAATATATACGATTACAGAACAAAACACTTCTATACATTTAATGAACTGAAAGATTTGTACAATTTGAACAATGGAGATTTGTTAAAGTACTTCACACTAATAGGTAATATTAAAGACGAATGGAAAGAAACACTTAGAACAGAAAGTATTAACACAGTCACACCTGAATATCTAATTTCAAAACTTTTGAAAAATAAAACGGCTAATAAGATGCTATATGACAAACAAATCGATGCAATGCAATTACCTATACTAAAACACACCGTTAAATGGGAAAATAAATTAAATATTCATAAAAGTTGAATGGAAGCAAATATTTATATCACCTATCAAAAGTACTATTAGCACAAAACTAAGAGCATTCCAGTACAAATACCTAATGAGAATAACACAAACAACTCCTTACTATTTGCATGTAACTTGAAACCATCAAATCTGTGTGAATTTTAATTTTGTAATATGAACGTAGACTCAAATAAACATATGTTTTGGGAATGTCAAACTATCCAAACCTTTTGGTCGGAAATAGATGAACTATTGAAATCGAAACTAAATTACAATACGAATCTAAACTACGAAAACATCTCATTTTGTAATATTAACGTAGTATCCAAACAAAAGTCAGTTCTAATCAATTTCATTATCCTTGTAGCAAAATATGTTTTATCTTCAAATGTAAATGTTGCTCAATATTGACAATACTAAACTCGTTTAATATGTATTTACAAAAAACAATCCTGATTGAAGAAAAAATCGCGACAATGAAAGATAAATTGATGCAATTTAATGCAAAATGGAATGATTTTCGCTTAAACTAAAATTTGCCAAAGTACCTACAAATTAGTTTTGTATACGCACACACACACATATATATATACAATGCCAACAATAGTATCCCCCCCCCCTTTGTTTAAACCGAGACCCAGCCCCCACACCCATTTATACTCACACCACCACTCACATCATCAAAATAAAAACTCGTTGTTACATGTCACATATACTAAGACACAAAACACAGTTTATCTTCATGAATTGTTTAACATTTTGTGAACAAATGCTTTGTAAACATTTTGTATGTACATGTATATATTATCTCTATAAAATGTTTAATCGTTTCAGTACAAATGCATTGTAAACACTGTGTGTGTACATGTATGTATTATATGTAACAAAGAGAATTAAAAATTGAAATACAAAAAATATAAATATTCATATCACAATCCATTCCAGTTACTTAGGTGTGAAAGGGTTAACTTAGTATTGTGTTGCGATTGTATTGTGCATGATTATTAACATGTACACGAGTTCTCTGTTGATAACATATTGTATATATATATGACATATATATGAATGTCCGTTTTGTTATGTCAGCGTCTAACACGGTTAACGAGTATGCTCACGGAACACGGGCACATTACCCACGTTCATCAATAAAGTAGCGACATTGCAGATCGCAGTGTCTCATACATAACGTTGTCCTTTAGAATGTGGGAATCCAAAACAAATGTCGTCTGCTGTCTACTTTCTCAATAAAAACATGGTGTGACAGCACTTTTGAATCAATGTCATGTGAAATTATTAGAAATTGCTGTCGACTCACATTTGTATGGAAGCGTTATGGTGCCGATGCTGAACTATTTTAAGTCCTAATTAGGAGATGCTAAGTCCTAATTAGGAAATACGAACAAATTTCATGTCTTATATAGCACGCAGTGATTTGGTTGGCTAATGGAAAATAACGTCAGTCTCCAGTAACCAACCAAACCACTGCGTGCACGTTTTCAAAGATGGCGGTTAATATTTATTGATAATGCGGAAGTGAATGTGTTTGATTTTAAAAAGCGAATTTCGGTTAGTTTGACCCGTGTTTGGTACAATTTACACCCGAACTCTTTGGGATTTATGTTAATGTATTAGCAACTGTAACATCTATGCCGAAAACCCTCCCCAAACAGAGGTTTCAACACGCTGTAACACGTTGTATAGGCGAGTAATATTTACGACTTCGTTTGGGATTTTCTGACAACGGTGGTAAATGCTAGTTTTATACATTCATACGTACTATAATTACACCGGGCGCATTTGAATTGTTTTGTACATGCTTTAGAAAGGTGTTTCATGTATGTACAAACAATAATTAATAATTATTAATAATTGGTTGTCCGGTTAGCGCAATTGGTACCGAGCGCGCTTCTCACCACAGGTTCGATCCTCAGTCGGGGCAGTATGTGAGATGGTATGGTGGTCGCCACATCGGACAAGTGGGTTTCCTCCGGGTACTCCGGTTTTTTCCCACATAAAAGATCACCCTTACGCGTTCATCTGTGCCAACGAAAGCATTTGTATAAGTGCCCTCGCGCTTGTTTGTAATCGTTGTAACATAAATAAAGTTTAAACTTTACAAACAATAATTGATCGTCCAATACACCCTAGAAACACCTGTGATCATAAGGTAACCATTGCGATATTATTTGTCATGCAGCTAAATAGTAATACGTGCCAAAAACGATTGAATTGGCCTGCCACTCATTGCGTCTCAGGGGGCCGTTTCACTAAACTTCTTACGACTAAAATGTTCGTAAGTGCAAAATTATAATAATCTGTGAATTTCACATTAGCAATGTAAATCCATCAATTGAAATTTCCAGATGATCCTAAATTTGCACTTACGAACATTTTAGTCGCACGAAGTATGGTGAAACGGGCCCCTGAACTGGTTCATCGCTGAGCCAGCATAGAGTACTGCACTCTATGGGTATTAGCTCCCACTCAGTGCGGCCGTTAAACATGTTAAAGGTAACCGTCACGTCAAGTTAAGTACGAGGGAAGAGCAGACCGTGGCCGTTGGGTAACACCGCTGGACTCCCACGCTGGCGACCCGGGTTCGATTGAGGGTTCAATTTACAGGGCGTCAGTATTTCTGAGATATTTTGTATTGCCTACTCGTCCTTAGGGAAAGAAACAGAGAGGAATATTCTAATAAGATCTAGGCCCCCTTGGGCGGGTTCCTCTCCTTCCTTTCTCCCCTTCTTGTGGGAGACGACATGCAAGGTCATCAAGCCAATGTCGTCGTTAAATCGAAGCATTTACTTTAATTTACCAACATACTGAGTCAATCTCATCACAAGGAGGGAGAAACCGGAGTACACAACACTTTGAAGCATTAAGGTGTACTACTACAGAAGTTGTATTTCAAACAAACAACAATACCGACTTTGATAGTTGCTAATGTGTTAGAAAGTATTAACTTTCCTGAGAAAGTATTAACTTTCTATATTAGAAATAAAAACAAGGCTCATTCTTAAATGTTGATAAAATTTCATATTATCGAAAGAAATATTGTCTTTTAATTGTTTATATGGCCGTAAAATTTGGGCAGGTTTCGTGAAACAGACAGTAAATACTAATTATGAGATACTAAGTCCTAATTAGAAGACAGTAGCACATAATTATGAGATACTAATTAGGAGATACTGTATCCTAAGGAGATACTGACTCCTAATTAGGAGATACGAAGACCTAATTAAGAGATACTGATCTTGAGATACTAAGCCCTACTTATTATCTCCTAACTATGACTTAGTTACATCATAATTAGGACTTCGTATCTCCTAATTAGAAGTGAGTATCTCCTAATTATGACTTTAAACTTTAAATTATTTCAAAATCTGGCACCAGGACGCTTCCATATGCTTTTTCTGAGAAAATATAAAATAAAAAGCAGACGACAAAATTTACTTCAGCATTGCAGGAGTTATACACCTTCCATATCCTGGTCATCCATGGACGCCACTAATTTCCTGGTTAACAACGTGCTGATATGCAGCGATAAACATTCCAGCACGTCTATTGTCTGTAAAAGAAAGGCCGTCGTGACCTTGAAGGCATAGGTCGCGCCGATTATACTGCCGACGATTGGCAATATAAGTTTTGGAATTGATACAGCAACCCCGGGTATGGTGATTTTGCCTAATCTCTCCTCTATATACTCAACAGACAGTAACCAAAGGGGGGTCGAAAATTCCATTTTGATGTCGTCCAACGACATATTTGCGTCTCTAGCAGCAACCGTAAGACTTTCATCATCTAAGCCGAATTGCTTTCGGTAGAACTTCATTTCTTTTATAATAAGTGCGACGTTGACGACAGAGGAAATTGGATGTATCGGGATGGCGCCACCGACGGCACATAAAGCCGCCACGGACGAAACCTTTCCCCTCAAAACTGTGGCTTTCTCTCGGATGATATTCTCAGTCAGAATGTTCAGAGACATGACCACTGCCTCTCGTTTTCGGGCGGGGAAATCGGCGATCAATTTGTCAGCAAGGAGTCTGAAATCAAACTTGTACTGATGGTAATTGGATATCAGAAATACGTCCGGGCATACTCCAGTAGCAGAAACTAACTTTTTTGTGCAGTCATGCTTGATTTTGTCGAGTAGAACCGTTTCGTCGTGCGTCTTCTTGTGTGCTAGTTTGTCATCATTGACGGAACTATCAATCTTCGTTCGGACAAAGAAAAACTTCTTTTGGCGGTTATGTATCTCCGTTGCCAGCCACATGTCGTTTTCCGTGAATCTGTCTTTGGACAATATGAGGAAGAAGTCGTAGCGATCAAAGCTGATATTATCTAGGTAAGTCGCCTTTGGGAACCTCGGAGTGCCTACGCCAGGCAAATCCCAGAGCTGTAAGTTGGAATTGGATGGGTGTGGGTAATTCCTGGCGTCAACCGTTGTCTCCACTTCATCGACCTTGGCGGCGCAGTCGTCCTCCCCCTCCAGCCCCAAGATGGCGTTAATGAATGACGACTTTCCCGTGCCGGAGTTACCGGTGACAGCCACGTTCAGGGGCACATTCTTCCAATCATTCCGTTGCTTGTAACATATTGATTTCAGCGCAGACAGCCCCTTTTCATTGATTTGCTTCTTCATTGTGTTTGTGTCCACACAATCCCATTCATCGGTCAGTAAACAATTCCAGTCATCCATACCGGCTGGGATCTATTGACAAGAGAACATGTTTATTGTAATGTGAATATCACACTATTGTATCAGGTAACGAGCGTTGTAGTGGCCGAATACGTACTGACTGATAACGTAAAATCGTATCAGACAATATCCGGCGTACAATAAATTGAAAACTAACGTTCCATTGGTCGAACGGCGTCACATGACGTTACCGAATAACGTCAGTGTATTAATGACTCACCAAAAAGAATGTCTCGTTATTTTCAACGAAAACTACTTAATATTTGATCATCGGCTAACATGAGACGTTACCTGATAAATAGAATACAAATCTAGTTTCTGCTGATATCAACTTTATAGGCTCGGCTCGAGTTTCCTAGCTTTGTCTGATAAACTTGATATCAAAATACACTAGACTGGTATTCTCTATAATCACTGATATATTCTATTGTACATGGGCTGTCGGCTGAGACAAGGTACCTTAGGACAGTTGAGGCCAGTCTAGGTACTGAACACTAACTCATCTGCCAGACATGACCCACATGGCAGTATCAGTATTATATATATAGAATATGGGGCTCCTGCAATATAAAATAGAAGTTGAGTACCAAAGTACTATATTTAGTACTAAACTATATTGTTTAGTACCAAAGCACTATGTACAGTGGAACCCCTCTAAACCGAACACCCTGGGGACAGACTGAAAAGTTCGGTTTATAGGGGTTTTCGGTTTAGAGGGGTTTTCTATTTCCAGTTAAGGAAATGTATGTTTTCCATCATTAACTCTTGGATTTGTATAGTATATACCATTATTACCATATTGATTAAAAAGTTAAGTCCGAATGAGACGACTCTAAAATACTCCCAACTTGCCATGGAGAAATAAGAAATGTACCCCCAAATTACGCACCTTAACGGGGGCTCAGCTACCCAGTTGTGTTTTATCATGTGTAATTCCCAATAAACACAGTGCAGATGACATGGGATAAAGGCCCCTAAGTATTTTGTGCCACTGTGGAACTTTCTCGATCAGCTGGAGCGCTCTTTTAAGACCAGAATGTGTTTTTTTTTATTGACATTGCAAATAGTGCAGATTCGCAAGGGGTATAGCAAATAGTGCAGATTCGCAATGTAATCCGAGTCTACGGTCTACACTGGTCGCAAAGAGCATATGACACATTTCGCGTGTGCTGTGTAGTTACCGCGAGATGCTACAATAGCCCACAGGTTACAGTCACGAGTTTACAGCCTTGTTAAGTAATTATCAGATTATCTCAATTAATCGGTCGGTGGGTTCACAAATAATGTGCCGATTATTTTATTTCCGTAATTGTTACGTACGCGTATAATTAAATTTTGAACCATGCTCTTGTAATGAGCTTGTAAAACAGCAAACATGTCTCGTATTTAGGTCTCATGTATTGAATAGATTATTAACTTTGTAATGCCGCTTATGACGTTAAAAAAACACACCGCTTAGCGCATTACACGCATGGATAGTTAATGTGCGTAATTTGATCAATTTTGTTATTTCTTCCACACAAATGTCAAGTTGGGAGTCCCTTAGAATCGTCTCATTCTCGTGGCTCCGCATTTTGGGAACCAAAGCTGAACAATACGACCGGGAACCAGTCTTGTAAACACGGTGTGATTTTGACACCCGCTTGAAACAACATCATTGATATTGGGCGCGGTATATTTCTTGGATGACATCCTGACAGGTGACCGTGTTTCCGGTTTTCCGGGGTTATTTTAACGCTGAAATATGGTTTTGGGACTTGAAATGGCGTCCGGATTACGGAGTAGAGGGGTTCCGGAATAGAGGGGTAGAAACTAATGTGTTTATATAGCAGAATATTCGGGACGTGGTGGTATGGTCAGTATAGCGAGAATTCCGGTATAGAGGGGGTCCGGTTTGGAGGGGTTCCACTGTAGTTTGGTACTTTGTTTAAAAGGCGTACAACCATTTTAAAATTTTAAACTTCTCAGCCTTTGAGACTAGGAATTTGCCAATGAACACATAATATTCTGTCAAATATATACAATGAACCACGAAACCGCTATAACACAGTCCCCTAAGTCTGGAAGACTCTTGTCTGAATGGTTTCTCTATTTTATGATATCTCTTTAAGGCCCAAACTCTATTTGCCCCACACTTTCCACACACTTGATACATAGCACAAGTACCCTTTCCACACACTAGGCATGGTTTCAAGGGTGTATTCTTTTGTACTCTAAAGTTATGGGCTGCACAGTATATTGAGTTGTTCACTAATTTGATCGTGCATGGTTTATCTGAATGGATATTTTTGTATTGACACATGTTTATGTTTATTTCCCCCATTGTGTACGTTATATATACAATAATTTTTCTATTAAATAAAATAAATAATATTATAATAAACCAAAGATTAAAAAGAAAATGAGTGCTACAGATGTACAAGATATTCTGAAACTGTATCGTGATAGAGTTATTAATGATGAGCAATTGCGAAAGATGGTTGATGCTTTGAAGCCTTCAGAGCCCCAAGCGAGGTCAAATCATCTGTGTTAGAAAACATTAGGGAAAGGCATCGAAAAAAGAAGCAAAGAAGGAAAGTGAGACTTAAGTCAATCCCTCAAACAAAAATCGAAAAACCAATCCCAGCTCCACGATCCATAAATCGCGAAAAAACAAAAATCGAAAAACCAATCCCAGCTCCACGATCCATAAATCGTGAAAAAACAAAAATCGAAAAACCAAAACAAATTGGTTTAAAGCAAGCCCCCAGAGATAAAAACCCAGAATTAAAATTAGTCGACAAGCCATTGTGTGCTTATTTCAAGTCATATGAAATAGATGCCCATACATATAAAGACCCTAATATTCTGTTTGATAATAACAAGTCTACTATAATAAATCAAATCAATCAAGATATAAAAGAATATAAGGGCATAAAGTTTGCAATCGGCATTTCTTTAAAATTCTTCAAAGATGAAAACGGCGGCGAAAGAAAGTATGTCATCGGACAAACCCATGGAGAACAAAGCGCTGTTCTTGATGGATCAAAAGTAGTTGAATTTTATAATAATCAAACTTCTTATTTACAAACTTGGATTGAGAAATTTACAAATACAGCATCAGGCCTAGATATTGAACACTGTATTAAACTGTACTTAAACATTGCAAAATATGAACCACTCAAAGGCTCTTCATATATTCCTTTACCCATTCACGCCATAAAAGCAGCAGATAGTGACGTTCGTTGTATCCGGCGAGGCCGTTATCCATAGGTGAGAGCACTAGCCGGAAGCGAGATGTGCTGGAACGCCTACAGTGGCTCTCGGCCTACATCGTACACCAGGTTGCCGCGCTGTTCCGGGCTTTTGTGTCCAGCCTAACTCGTTCGAATAAGATCAAGCCCAAATAACAGTAACGGTGAGGTTCGTTGTCACCCTGCTGGCCGCTAAGCACAGTTGAGAGCACTAGCCGGGATGGAGGCGTGCTGGAACGCTTACGAGGGGACTGGACCCACATCGTGCATTAGGTGGCCGCGCTGTTCCAGGCTTCAGTCCCCAGTCTAACTCTTTTGAATACCCCCACCAACGCCATAAAAGCAACAAATAGTGACATTCGTTGTATCCGGGGTGGCAGTTAATCACATATGAGAGCACTAGCCAAAAGCGAGATGTGCTGGAACGCATACAGGGGCACTCGGCCTACATCGTACACCAGGTGGCCGCGCTGTTCCAGGCTTCTGTGTCCAGCCTAACTCGTTTGAATAAGATCAAGCCCAAATAACAGTAACGGTGAGGTACGTTGTCTCCCTGCTGGCCGCTAAGCACAGTTGAGAGCACTAGCCGGGATGGAGGCGTGCTTTAACGCTTACGGGGGGACTGGGCCCAAATCGTGTACTAGGTTCCGCGACCATATCTAGTTTATATTGTTGTCCGGTCTAGAGAGGTTCCGCACATATATCTAATGCATAGTGGTGTTCGGTTTAGAGAGCTTCCGTACACATATGTTATGAACTGGAATTTGGTCCGACCCATACAGTAGCGAGCGGTGTGGGTCATGATGAGACTGCGCGGATGTTCAACGACATGTTCATCGATGTTTCACTCTATATATATGGCATGTTCATCATTTGTATTATATCTTACGACTAAGACCATGATCAGGATCGTAGAAAAAATACAAACGATACACATCTACTCTCTGTTCCACGTTTTGCATGCGGACACGGTATCTGTCTATATATGTGACTGTGACTGGAGAAATGGGGCTTATGGGTTTTCCGACCAGTGTAGATCCAGATCAGCTTGTGCATCCGCACAGTCTGATCATAATCTGTACAGTTCGCCATTCCGCCAATGAAACACCCACCCAGCTTATACCAAAGCAAACAAGATCATTATCAGGTTACATAAGTGTTTAGTGACTTCTTCAAGCTACATTTACCCCAAAACCACAGAATGATGACTAGCACGAGTCAAATAACCCAAATAGAACAGGCATTGTACATCATGTACGGGTTTTCAGAAATCATGAATACATTGCTCACAGCACATGTGGTTGGTACAACTCCCGATTTGGTTAACACACCCATTCATGATCATAATGAACATACATGGGATTCACATATGCTAACACATTTATATCTTCGTTATGTTTCTGATACTGTGCATGCAATTC
This sequence comes from Conchocele bisecta, assembly GCA_029237695.1. Classification (NCBI taxonomy): domain Eukaryota; kingdom Metazoa; phylum Mollusca; class Bivalvia; order Lucinida; family Thyasiridae; genus Conchocele; species Conchocele bisecta. Next base: position 16,182,088 of record CM055267.1, on the reverse strand, counting down.
CCAATTACCATGTATAATTTGGCAGACATGCACTATATTAGAATAACCCCTGACAGCTATTTCGAATAATTTCCTCAAATTATGTTGAAATTCAACAAAGTTCGTATTTGTTTTTGACAAACATAACCTCTACCAGTTATGTGTATAACTCTCACGTTATCTTGAAAAACAGCCCGTTCACATATGTGCATAACATGTAGATATACACATGACTGACACACTTGTCTTCATGATGTTGCACATGCAATTTCCATATACCATGGCAGGCATGCACTATACTAGAATAACCCGCGACAGTTATTTCGAATAACTTCCTCAAGTTATGTAACACAGTTCGTATTTGTTTTTGACAAACATAACCTCTGTCAGTTATGTGTAATAACTGTCTCACGTTATCTTGAAAAACAAATCATAGCTGGGTTTCACATATGCGCATAACATGTAAATATACACATGACTGAGAACCATGTCGAGTTATCTACATGATGTTGTACACGCAATTTCCATATACCATGGCAGGCATACACTATATTAGAATAACCCGTGACAGTTATTGCGAATAACTTCCTCAAGTTATGTTGACATTCAACAAAGTTTGTATTTGTTTTTGACAAACATAACCTAAACCAGTTATGTGTAATAACTCTCTCACATTATCTTGAAAAACAACCAATAGCTGGGTTTCACATATGCGCATAACATGTAGATATACACTTGACTGACACACATGTTGAGTTATCTTCATGATGTTGTATATGCAATTTCCATGTACAATGTATAGTTTGATTGTTGGACACATTATATTTTCAGGGCTAGGCGAACGCTTGTTAGTTATTTTGAATATAACTTCCTCAAGTAATGTTGACATTCAACACAGTTTGTGTTCGTTTGAGACAAAAATAACATATGCCAGTTATGTGTAATCACGTCGTCAAGTTATAATCAGAAAAAACAACCATACGACCATGGTGACTAGCATCAGTCGAGTAACCAAAATCGAAGAGGTGTCATCATGATCATAGATACACTCAAGACGGTCGGGAGCGGAGTTATAAGTGGAATAAAACACAAAATGGATACACCTTCGATGAACCCAATTCGCAAATTGGATGCACCATCGAGTTCCCCCAATCCAATCATCAACAATGTTGAAACACCAATCGAGATTGGAAGCACAACACACGAGGATCAGAATTAGCCCTCGTCGTCGCCCTCGTGGCGATCGGACTACTTGCGCTTTGGTTTTAGGAACTCTCGGGCGGAGAATATTAGGAGACCGGCGATTGCCACGATTAAAGCCCAAGTATTTTTGGTGAGCCATCCGGCTGTTTTTGCAAATATAGATAGCAAGTAAGAAACGATACTTCCGATCAGTCCAGGTAGTGTGGCAGCCGTCTTTTCGGCTAATTTAGCCAGGAGACTGGCGAGGGCTTTTAGTTGTTTTTTTACCCACTCCTTGGCTCCACCGGATGCTGGTGCGGGTGGTGGCGCGGGTGGTGGCGCCGCGCCACCAGTGAAAGCCAGAACTATGGTAGATATAGTCATACCGAAAGCTGTGAGGATGCTTACTATTGTGACGCCCTGCTCTCTGAACAGAGTGCGAAGACGCTCACCGAGTGTCGTCTCCTCGTGCAGGACCCTCGAGATTGTTTCGCGGATCAGACTTATTTGTGTGCAGAGAGCCTCAGGGTTAACCGATGCAGCTTCCAAGCGAGCTTCTCTTTCGTCCCGCAAAGACCGCAGTCGTTCGGCGATCCGCTCGGTAGATTCTCTATCGCCACCGGCTGCCTCACCTTTAATACATTTTGGTCCGTGTCTCTTCATATTACTCGCTTTCGTAAATTTCTGTTTCCAATTATCGCAGGCGTAAATTTTAGATTTTAAGGTTTTATCAGAAATGCGTGATTATTAAACAGTCCTATTGTCATTGGTTTATTACCTATGTCCTTGTAGTGTGCTGGTACCTTTTTCAACCACCATACGTCACATTTGGTCGGTTGATATACTTCTATGCCGATTTTAAAAAACTCTTCAACCTTTTTCAGATCTGAAAAAGGAATTGGTGAAACCACATTACTACCGAAATATTGCTTACTAAATTATTTTGCCTTGTCCGTACATCTGTCAGTTCTTTTACCTGTCATATGCATTGCTAAACATCTGAACAGACAAAGGTCGTCATTATACTTATCTAAAGAATACATACCTTTTTTATTCTTCAACCATTCTGGAAGTTCTCCTCCCGCTGCTTCTTTGGATTGTAGTCCCAAATCTATTCCACTATTGCCCTGTATTAAATTTACGAAAACCTCCACCCATCTTACAAACTTCCACTTTGTATTCGGTCTGTCTATTTTTTCGGACATTATTCGCGTTTGCTCCTTATCTGACAGCCATATTTTAACGGTTTTCATTGATGATAGTGGTTCGCTACCGAGAGTTTTGTGCAATATTATAGTTATAGGTTTTCCATTATGTTCTAGCTTGTAAGAATATGAATATCTCAAATAACAATTTGTTGTTAGATACGCAGCGAGTTTATCGGTCATGCGTTTAGACTCGTTGATGTAAATGTTTTTACGAAATGATAATGTAACTACCCGTCTTCCCTTTTCTACCCTTTCCAACGTTTCATCGTGAGCCCCCAATATTTCTTCACCTTCTGCCACTATCTCGCGAACGATAAATTTGTTCTTATTGTTTGGGTCACCTGTGCGTCTAATTTGGGACAAATTATTGGTGCTTGACGGTTTTATTACACTAGCCCTTAACCCCGAAATACTTTCTTTTTGAATTCTGTTACCAACTTCCTCTGCTAGTGAGAGGTCTTTAAAGGCTCCTCGTTTGTGGGCGCGGGTAAACCGATTCATAAACGCCTCATTCTTTGTGGCGTTTACCAGCTTTGTCAACCCCCTAACTCTCAACCGTTTACTATAAGTCATCCCTAGATATTCGGCTTCTCTTCTCAAACTTTCTATTTCTGGCGTTATCATATTTTCTATTGTTATAACCTATGCAATGTATCTGTTCAATTGGTCGTGAAAACATCATGTTTTTTTCACGACCAATTGAATATATAAAAATACATATATATAATGGAGTGTGAGACTTGTTGTAAGACGTTTACGTGTAAAGACTATCTACGAAGGCATCTATCGAGACGTAGAAAATTTCCTTGTGTCGCCCCGCAATTTCAATGCCCCTGATGCCCTTGTAAATTCGTTAGTGCCCAAACTCTTTGTAGACATAAGCAACTGCGCTGTCAGGTGGCTAAAGGTGAACGTGGTAGACTAGAGCTGGTAGATAAACTATCGCGCGAGGACGCATTGAAATGATTTCGACTTTTCTCCAAAATTCATAAATTTGCTGTCGGGAGACAATTTCCCCGTTAACCAATTTTTGATTGTTCGGGGGTGGTGGGGGTGGAGTATATAGGGTTATAAATAATACCACAGTAGGTGGTATCATTTTGACTCCCTCTATACTACTACAATACTACAATACTCAATTACTAATTCCTTATCTGGAGCCCTGCGGTCACCCACTGAATTATAATGTTTGACACCCGTGCTATCACTGTACTTAACATGCTTAAGACGCAGAGATGGTGTATTTTGATGGACCTCAGACATTAAAAAAGTGCAGTTTGTGTGGAATTTCATGAATTTTTTTTACAGATTTTGCGATATTTTCTGTAAATGCAGAATGTCACCATGTTGTCACCATTCAATGTTATTTATGAAAGATATTGTAAATTTTTGTAAATATTTTTTCATCAAAGTGCGCACATGTTTGTACATGTAAAATCACATGGCGCATGTAATTTTATGTATAACATTTGTCATAAATTGTCAATATTTTCAGTGATAATTTCATTAAGACTTTACGAGTTAACAACCTTTTCTTTTGTATTTACTCACTCAAAAGTGGCATGTAAATGTTTGTCCACTTATACCTATCCTTGCTATAATCTTTCTTGGAGTCTCAAACCTCTTAGGGAAATTACCCCAAACTCTTAGCTTGCTCTCTTCATTTGCATTTATGGTAAGGCAATTACTACTGAGTATAAAACCAATAGATTTGTTTATCTTCAATAGGGTGGGTTAAGTTTACTATTTATTACGTTAATAAATATCATGGACAGATGTTGTTTTAATATACTTAGTATTAACACTTATGGGATAAACTTTGTCAATTAATAGGGGTGTCCAGTATATATTCTGTGACAGATTGGTGTAACAAAATAACTGAGGCAATAACTTCATACAATTTTCTTATCTTTAAATTAGGGTGGTCAGTTGTTATTTAATTCGTAATAAAAGTATGACAGATTGATTGTATATATATACTGACTATCATGGATAACGTAGTCTTTTTAATAGGGTGTCAGTTTATATTGTTTGGACAGATTGCTGTAAAATACTGAGTATAACTTATTTTGGTATTTCTTATTTTCAAATTAGGGGTTTGCAGTTAGTTATTTTATTTCGTAATAAAAGTATGACAGATTGTTGTTTAAAATATATACTCAGAGTATAAAACATAGTGATTTTTATTTCAACTTAATAGGGTTTTGTATCTTCTTTCAATGTCCAAAATAAAATATATGGTTCCTCGCGGTAGTAGTATATAATGAGTCATAATGATTACAAGTTTCGTCGTGGAAGCCATCCACACGTCAGTGTGTGGCTTCCTATAAAAACTTGTATCATTTCTTTTGACTCTTAATATACTACTCCACGAGGTTAATTGTATCAGTGCGCGTGAAAAATAATATTACTTCAAAATTAATACCATGTTTCATTTTATTATTATTAATTAAATCAAGTAAACATTTTGTAATATAAATGTCGTACAGATAAAATTAACAACACCATGTATTACACCTAAACAACAATAAAATGTTAAGGCTCACTATCAGAAATTATTTTTCATGGCGTAATTAACTACCGTAGAAATTAATTACATTGAGGCGGTCGGACGATCAATTGCGCTAAAAAATTATAACCTTCCTAACAAAATATTTATTATGAAACACGACAGTTAATATTTTATGAAAATACAAAAACTGTTTTTTAAAAATATAAATGTAGGCTGAAAAAAAAATGTAGCCTCGCCAAAAATGTGAGATGACACGTTCATAATGCAACCGCTCGCTTTGGAATCCTCTCTCACGTGGTCGTAGCTAGAATCATGCAAGCATGACAAGTTTCGTTCGTTGGTCGACACTTTACTCCATTTGCATAAAAAATCAAGTGAGGTCTCGAAAAAAACCGTATAAGGACTATAAATCCAAAGCAAATATGCTTAGGATAATAACAAATATATAACGCTCGCATATACCTCCCCAAGAAAAAAAAATAAAAAATATAAATAAAAGCAGTAGATGGGAATCGAACCCGTTGACTCCCGACTTTCAACTTGGCTTATGATAAATATGAAGCTGTTTATCGTGTCTGTGTTAGGTTGCAAAAGTCATAAATTTGGCATGGTAATCACTGTGGGAAGACCTGTGGATATAAAAATGCCTATTGCAAAAAAAATCCCAATACCCCACCTACCTGCTGTCGTTCTGTACGTTACATTTCTTAGTAACGTGGCGTACCACAGTTCTTTACGGAGGCCCCGCAAGGGACATGAAATTATTTTTTATTAAATTAGTTCCCACGAAATAAACAATTCGATTTTTCCCCTCGAATTAACAATTCGTTCCCACCCCAAAATAAAAAGACAATTCGTCTTTCACCTCAATTTAACAATTCGATTCCACGAATTAACAATTTCGTTCACGAATTTGTTAAATTGAGGGAACAAATTGTTAATTCGTGGAGAAGCGAATTTCTTTTTAAATTGACGGGAAACGAATTGTTAAATTTCGTGGGAGCGGAATTTTTTAAATTGAGGGAACGAACTTATTATTTTCGTTGGGAACGAACCAATTAACAAAAAAAAAGAATTATAACGTCCATTGCGGGGCTCCGTACAGTTCCGAGTCTTACCACCTGTGCATTTATGTTCTACAAGAGTGGGACTGCGGTTCTCTTACCAGGCGCATTGCAATTCCTGGAGCGCAGGATTGCAATTCGGCGTTCCCATTAATTGCAATTGGACCGCAAATCGGACTGCAATCAATGTGACTGCGGTCCAAAGAGGTTGGGTTGCGGAACAACAATGCAATACATTATAGCGCAGTTAAGCGCTGCGCTCCGCTTTTAATTGCAAGTTTACGCTCTTTTTTTTCTTTAAAACTGCGAAAGAATGACGCATTTTAAACGCTGCGCTCTGCGGTCAAACCAGCGGAACGCCCTCTGCCAGACCAATGCGGCAATACAATCCGAAATAGATTTATTTTTTCTGGACGAAAAGATATATTTTCCCATATCTGTAATTTAGCCATTTAAAATCCCAATAAAATATACAACAAATAGTAGAATTACGGTGTATATTAATAACGGCGTAAACGCTAAGTATTTTTTACCGCAAATAAGCGGAAAGAATGACTAGCACAAACTGGACCGCGAAAAGAAATGACCGCACAAATCGGTATCGCGAAATGAATGACCGCAAAAACGGAACCCGCAATTGGACCGCAATTAGACTGCAATTATAGAGGGGGTAGAATTGCAATAATTCAAGGACCGCTGGATTGCAATTCTTTTGGTAAGAGAATCGCAGGCGGGGATTTGGGTTTACAGGCGTGTACCTAAGTAACTTGAATCGACTAAGAAATTTGTGAATAAAAGATCAAACAATCCACCATGTCCACCAGTGGCAGATTAACGATGACCGATACATATGGTGGCATTATATATTTGACATCGAGATATCGAGATGTTGACATAATTTATCCCGTCGCAAGGTATGTACGACTTAAATATCACTACATGTCGAGATTAATGGTGAAACTATGTGGACAATGTTTTGAGGACTCATAACGTTATTAATATATAGAATCATTCGTTCTTCGCTTTGTCAGTTGACCCTAAACGCCCCCATCGGCCGTATTGTGAACCAGGTAGTAAGGCCAATGTTCATAAATAACTGCCATTGTTTAGGGTAATGTTAACCCGACAAATGCAAAGTCATCGAGCCAGTTGCCTGTCGTTAAAAGTCGAAACTAAACATTGTAGCTTAAATACTTTGTTTTAACCCTCCGTAACACAGCCTTCTTTTGGACTAAATTGGTCGGCTTGATTGGCTCCCCTTTTGTCAGGATTTGAAACTGTTTCGCTGGCCACCCCAGACCTTTCTGGTCAACTAGAAAAACGATTTAGTGACGTTAGTTGCTGATTTCTTTCTCCACCTCCAATTGTATAATTAAATTGTCTGTTCGCAACGTCAGAATGAAAGAATGTATTAAAAACAATTTCTTTGGTAGTAACCCAATTTGAAAACTCCCAAAATTGTAGAGAAGGCGTTCGTTTAAGGAGTTCACATATTTTTAATGCGGTTAATAAAGTAAATATACAAATCCAAAAGTTTTTCAACGCATGAAGGTTAGTTCCAAAGAAACACAAAGCTCCTATTTCCACAAATTCCCCCCCCCCCCCCCCCCCCCTCCCCCCCCCGCTCCCCCCCCCCCAACCCCCCCTCCCCCCAGCACCCCCCCCCCCCCCCCCCCCCCCCCCCCCCCCCCCCCCACCCCCCCCCCCCCCCCTCCGCCCTCTTCCCCCCCCCCCACCCCCCCTCCCTCCCCCCCCCCCCCCCCCCCACCCCCCCCCCCCCCATCCCGCCCACCTCCCCCCCCGTCCCCCCCCCCCCCCCCCCCCCCCCCTCTTCCCCCCCCCCCTCCCCCCCCCCCCCCCCCCCCCCCCCCCCCCACCCCACTTCCCACCCACCCCCCCCCCCCAACCCCTTCCCCCCCCCCCCCCTCCCCCCCCTTCCCCCCCCCCCCCCCACCCCCTCCCCCCCCCCCCCCACCCCCACCCCCCCCCCCCCCCCATCCCCACTCCCCTCCCCCCCCCCCCCCTCCCTCCCACCCCCCCCCCCTCCCCCCACCCCCCCCCCCCCCCCCCCCCCCATTCCCCCCCCCCTCCCCCCCCCCCTCCCCCCCCCCCCCCCCCCCCCACATTCCCCCACCCCACCCCCCCCCTCCCACCCCCCCCCCCCACCCCCCCCCCCCCCCCACCACACCCCCACCCCCCCCCCCATCCCCCCACCCCCCCCCCCCCCCCCCTCCACCCCCCCCTCCCCTCCCAACGCCCCCCCCCCCCCACCACCCCCCTCCCCCTCCCCCCCCCCTTTTCCACCCCTCCCCACCCCCCCCCCCTCTTCAAACCCCCCCCCTTCCCCCCCCACCCCCCCCCCCCCCTTCCCCCCCCCCCCCAACCCGCCTGCCCCCTATTTTCCCCCCCCCCCACCCCCACCCTCCCCCCCCCTTCCCCCCCCCCCGCCCCCCCTCCCCCCCCCCCCCACGCCCCCCCCCCCCCCCCCCCCCCCCCCCCCCCCCCCCCCCTCCCCCCCTCCCCCCCCCCCCCTTCCCCCCCCCCCGCACACCCCCCCCACCCCCCGGACGCCCTCCCCCGTTCAGGGACTTGCTCGAACGGCCTTCCCTGACAAACACCCCAGTAAAAATAAGTTAACAGTTGGCAAATTTGCTTAAAAAGTTAACTAACTTACCGTCCATTGAATTTAGATCAACAGTAGAATTCAGAAAATAAAGTAGGTTTATTTAATTTATCCAAAGGAGCCCAGAAAACCAGAATGCTCTTAAAACTTTCACAAAACAAAACTGGCACTACTTCCCTTGGTATCGGGAAATCTCAGCCTTTATACATCTCCAGGATGAATTCAGGTACCTTTAATGGTGACCTTGAGTAAGGTCTAACCTTTAAGTGGTTACCTTTTATTTTATTTTAAGGTTAACCTTTAATGTTGAATTAAAGGTTTATGGAGGGAATCAGGCAAGAAAGTGTCTTGTCCAAATAATTCCCTTCCGCCAAGATATAAAGATGGTAATAGCAACTATAATGTGTGTCCTACAAACCAATATTCATTTATTGCATCGGCAATTTAGACATTATAGTACACAAGACAGGTCACAAAGACATATTGACGGCTTACATCAATACTAATAGAGTACCTGTTCTACATTCTTTTGTTTTTGGTAAAAAAAATTGCCCGGGGCCGCTGGCTAGAATCAGTCCAGACAGTTCATGCCATTAATGAAGATCTTAAGCATTAACACTATAATGTTTTTCAGATTTTAATGAACGAGACCCATGCCAAATTGAACAAATGTCAAATTAAAAAACAAGAAATAAATTGGGGATGTACGATTGTTATTTTAACCCAACCCTATTTTTATTACGAGAAGCATTTACCCTTTACAACCAGGCCCATAACGGTATTGTTATTCACGTCTACCCATACTGGGAATAACTACCATTCTTGAGTGACCACACTTAAATCTTCTCATTAGAGCCGGTTCAATGTGTGATCATAAGTTTGTTTAGTGGAGTAAAAACAAGACGAACACACAGTTTAACCCCCATTTTACCACGAGGTGGTATTCACTGACTCAATTCGTCCTCATAGAGGACGGGTCAAATGAGTGGTTCGTTAAGATACACCTCATTATGCCACAACCAGCTATGGGGGGGAGCTATTATGTCTTGGTAACTGCTCATTTAACCAACAAGACTGGGAAACAATGGTTCAATTTATTTTCAACTTTGCTTTTCTCAAATACAATCAACTGGAGGAGTACTGTTCGCTTAAATATAGATCGACCTACAAACAAAAAGGTATACCTTACGCCTTGGCAGTGAGCCAGCCCTATGTCAGCACAAGGTTCCACCCAAGTGATGTAGTGGGTTATTGTGATAATGGACTCCATATTAATTGGTTTTGACCCGGCCCCGTATTTTAAGGTCTACCCTTTAAGCTTGGCAGTGTTGCCAAGGATTAAGGTCACTATTGAAAAGGTCATCAAAGGGTTCACATGCCAGTTGTAATAGCTACCCCATGCAACTTGAGAGAAGACCGGCTTTATAGCCCCATCACAACAAACACTGTTAATTGCACCAAGGTAATAATTTAAAGGGTAACAATATATTTTTCCCATTGCAGCAAATAATTAATGTTAAGACGTGTTAATATAACTGGGGGAAAAGTTGCCACAGTAATTTACATTTTAGGGGAATATTGTGGAGGAGGGAAATAATACACAATAGTCCCTTTTTCAAAAAAATTTATTATACCGAATAATATTAAATTAATGAACATGATTTAACGCTCGGTATTTCAGAAATCCCCCTCTAATTATTAGTCCGCTGCGTTGTGAATTGCCGCGCTGCGTTGTGAAGGCCCGGACGAATCAGTAGACTCATTTTAGTATCACGTGATATGAAATTGAAAACCAATGTGCAACGCCTAAGGAATCTTGCAATTAGGTATAATAATATACTATATAAACTGTCACAATCATACCAGATTAAACGGTACCAATGCCCACCAATCAGTAGGCAACAAAAATGTATTCTTTATAATCAGAGACCTCATCTGAGAACAAAAATTAAACAAAATGCATTCACCATTACCATGATTAACCCACGTATTGATTAGACATTAGCCACGCATTTTATTAATCAACGTAACTTTCCACAAACCTGATATCCAGTTATTGTTTGATGTGCAATTATCATCACTTTATAATCACATCGAAAATAAAAATTATGTGTTTCAGGCCACAACGCGTTTAAAATTAGTTATACATAATTGAAAAAACACTACCATGCCTCATTTGTATGTAAAAATCGCCTGATACAACAAACGTGCGTCACTTATTCAGTAAATCCTAAATATTATAAATAATTATATCTGTATGAGCGGGATACGGACAAAATCCGCCCCCCAGTACATTAACTAATCCCCCCCACCCCCCCCCCATGAATTTTTGACACAGGAGGACAACCATAAACCCCCCCCACCCCACCCCCACCCCCTTCTAAAATGCAGGTAAGGAACAAAATCCCCCCCCCCCCCTACCCGTCCAAAATCACAGGATTATAGGACATAATCCCCCCCCCCCCCCCCCTCCATCAAAAATTAAAAAAAAACAATATGGTTTGGGGACCGACAATCAGTATACAATAATGTGCAAAACGATACATAACATATTCTTGTATTTGATGTTTCATTTATTGTGCAACTGAAACTACTTCATTAGATGTTGCTTGTTTGCTTGTGCAACTGAAAATAACTTCAATTAAATGTGCTTGGATTGTATTTTGATGTTTATTGTGGCAAATAAAAAAAGTAATTGAATAATGATTTAACAACTTGATTCTGGACGGGTGGGGGGATTTTTGCTCCTACCATTGGAATTTTGATGGGGGGCGGGGTGGGGGAGGGAGATTAATGTCATACCTGTGATTTTAGACGGGGGGACTTTTTGTTACACCAGTGGTCACAAAAATCATGGGGGGGGGGTTCTATGCTAAGTCCGGGGGATGGGGGGATTATGTTTTCCTACAACTCCTGTCATAGCGGGCACACGTACATTTTAGACCTGGTTGGAATTAGTGAACAAAAATTATACACTATTTAATTCATGATAAACATGATAAAGCAAATTAGTTTGTGCCCTAACTGATGTGGACATGTAACATTTAAATAGCCTAATACAAACATACAAAGACATTGCCCGAGTTGCTACGTTGCCTTCAAGACTGGTCACATATAAACACTGAGCTACTGCGACGAATTAATCACGGATCATTGAACAGTTTTAACTGACGACGATATACCACTCCCGGATGTCAGGTCTACACTGGGTTGTTAAGAGCAATTGTTTCTTTCACGGACGTCCCCATTAGACGTGGCAACTTCAGTCGAGGTGGGACCTATTTATCAATGTTATTTATTCGAACTAACTGCTATGATTCCCTAACTGTTTACATCAGGCAGTTGTCAGATTAATAAATATGACTGTTCCGAGTTGAAGTGTTCGGCGGGAACTGGCCGGAATAACTCAGGAAAAAAGAGGGGGCCAGCAGTCGAAGATTTTAACAAACTATTTTGCGCGGTTCCGTTGGCTTTATTTCCCTCGAAATCGGTGGAATAATAATAAATTGTGATAAAAATAAAAATAAATGAGTATCTGATATCAGCTGCTTTTTGCTGTTCAAGATATCCAAACAACCAAATGTGGCCTGCTCGGCACCACGAATGCGCCCTGGCGGCAGATTGGAGAAACTGGTGGAAAAGTTTATTTTTTTTTTATGAACCAAAGTGAATAAGTATTCACCAAGCATATGTATGAATGTCAGAATTTCCAAGGTTCATATAACTGGGCAGTGTTGATGTGTTGGCATTTGTCTAGAAAGTATGATGTATTGAAATAAAAATTAAAGTTAAGCCATCCAAGGGAATATAGAAGAAATATGACAGAAATGAGTAGCTTCGGCCAACCCGTCTTAATGCGGGTAAAACGTTCTAAAGTTGTCATAGTCAAAAGGTCAAGGTCATATTAAGGACAGCATGGTATGAGTGGCATTTGTCCACCACGTATACTGTGTTGAAACAAATTGAGCTACATCCCTTCAAGGGATAAAAAATAAAAATTATAACAAATTTCCCGAATTTCAAACTCCGGCGAACTTCTTAACTGTGCCGGACACACGGACACACAGTCTAAACACTATATGCCCTCCGGCTCTAACGATACCGGGAGGGGGCAAAAAATGTCCACACCCCCTACGAACAACCCGTCGATTCTTTCCCCTCCGTGTAACAAATTACTCCCAGATTTCGCACAATAACCAGTGTGTACTGATCTTCAAGGGAAAAACAGGTTGCCAAACCAAATGCCATCAGTTTTCAGTATATCATTCATGATCACGGTCCCGAGAATTACCAGGGGAGATGTCAGTTACAAACCGCCAGTTGTGACAACATATCTGGGCCAGTAGAGCGATAGGAGAGGAGAGGAAGAGAGAGAGAGAGAGATGAGAGGGGAGAGGAGAGAGAACGAGGAGAGAGAAGAGAAACCAAAACCAAGTTGGATAACTCGTGATTACATGTTACCAGACCCACCGGTGGTGAACCAGGCTTGGATCCACGCATCGCGGTCATTTGATATGGGAGTCATACACTGTTTCATTAATGTTGCTCCTGATCAGTACGAGCGTGTTCATTTACGGAGGATCTGGAGCTTCACATGCCTTACTTAGTACAGACATCATCCCCTTTTTTTTCTGCGGAGTCCGAAATAATTAATCGAATCTGGTAAATAATCCCTCATCGCTCGAAATAAGTCAATTAACCTGTGTCACCGTACACGTGAGATTACAGTGCCTTAGCAGACCGTTACCGCCGGTCTATAGTCTCGTTATTATTAAAATCCACTCCCGTACATCAGCATGTGAACCTGTAGACAAATGAACGATTATTATGATGACAAATTTAAATCCACTTTTCACACCCTACATAACTTACCATTGGATTCGTCCATGAATGAATTTTTAGATGAATTCAATATTATTGAACAGGTTAGTGGCTCGGGCTCCAACAGCATAAACAAACTATTACTGTTGTAATATAGGGATACCTAATTTTTGTTCGTCCATTCTATAGATTAAATGATATTTTCGGGCAAAACAAACATTCCATTTTACCATTAACGGACGTGTTGTTAATTGACATTATCATAACTGATTGATCACGCAACTTGAATTTGCCACTTTGAGATTCAATGAGCAATAACCGTGATTACCTTTAACAAAATGTTAACGAAAACCAAACCATTTAATTCTCTCTCAATTTATCTGTTGTGTACATTGTACAATGGTGGGTTTTACGACATACGTCTTCAAACGGATGATTTCAAATAAGTATTTAAATATTTATCTTATATGTAATGATGATTCAAATAAGTGGCGGAGTTTCTTTTAAATAGAAAGCAAAGATTTAGTCAGATTGATTACTGTCCGGTCCCTAAATTATGTTCGCTCATCTTTATAAATGCACGCACCGCATGGGTTACGGGCTAGTACTCAAATACATCAAATTACATAGTGATTTATCCATCGATATTTCTTTCTTTTATGCGGTACCGACCAATAAGCGCATGCCAGAGACGTTACCTGCTGTTTCTATTTTGAATTGTCGATAGGCAATATCAGTGAACTACGGCGATGGTGATCAATAGAAGAATAGTAAATTCAACGTTAGTGCCCGTGAAATGGGAAAATATACTGCAAGGCTTAGGCAAACGGGATGGGCAAGGCACTGCCGAGCACATTCCGTGTTGTCCGCTGGCCCGCGGTCAGATATTTTTCCCATTCCCACCCAACCACTAACCTACTATTCATTATTAGGGGGGGGGGGGGGGGGGGGGGGGGGGGGGGGGGGGGGGGGGGGGGGGGGGGGGGGGGGGCCCGTCAAACATCCTACAAATGGCTTTAAAATTGCAAAAACAAAAAAAGTAACCATAACTTCCACCGCATAATATTCATTCGAGGTGATTTAGGTCGTAATTGACAGGATATCTAAAAATGTTTCACGGCACCCGTGTTTCAACGGCACAAATTGCACTGTAGTTGCGCGGGATAAAACATCGAAAATAAATACGACAACTTCCATATCGCTGATAAGTACCTGTCATACATTTTCGCTGTAAATTTATTAGGGTTTCTTTTGATTACCGTTTCCGGTTTGGGCGGGTTAATCAATGGCTGTGGCCAACCAAAATTTTGGGAGTTTATTTCCGGCACGTGATGTAATTTTAATTTTAATAAACTCGTGGGTTTGGGTTTGTATTTTTTATGCTTTAGCTAACACTGATAATGCACACTTTAACCGTCGTAGATCTTCAGAAGACAGTAACAATTTATGTTTTTCCAGTAGACACAGAGCTTGCTGAAGGAGGTTGAATCATGCTTGTTGGTGTTCAATTAATTTTAGGTCAAACACCAAATCTCATTCGCAACCTCTACCTTATACTATCGGCGCTTACGAGCAACAGGGGAATACCATTACACATCGATGACAATAAATTTAACAAAACATAATGAATATTGCACACTAAAAAATTGACCAACCTCACCATACACGACACTTTATTTTTTTGACCAACCGTACAAAAAAAGCAAACACCATTGCATTTCTTACAAATATACTTGCGCAGACGCCGTGAATATCGCCCACAAAACGGTCAATTAATTTTATTCAAAGGAATATTATCGAATATTAACAAGCTTACCCATTGGTATTTAATGGTTGATTCTAAGAGGGATTTTAATTTCCTTGAAGGAATGTTCGCGAGAAGTAATTTGACGTCATGTTTTAGACGTCATTTCCCGGCGAAGAAATAATTCATACGCTAAACGTCAAAATTTGACAAATTGAGACAACGTTATAAGCTGGTTCTAAGAGCAAATTTTCTTCACATTTTTACTGAGGAGCATGTAACTATACAAATTTATTCCGCAAACTACCATTTTGAAAATTCCGGATTTATTTCCCTAAAGGCCAGCTCACACTCGTTTCTTTATCGGATGTCTTAGGGAAAATAAAATCCCGTATTATTTTAAAATGGTAGTTGGAATACAAAATTATACTTTATCTCCCCGAGGAAAGCAATATCTCCCGAAGGCGATAGCCAAAGGGGGATATTGTTTTTGAGGGCGGGGAGGTTAAATCCACAACAATTTCACCTCAATCCAAGAGCGTAGGTTTTATTTTTTTTATTTAATTATGCCCGGAAAACAAATTTAGATAAAATCGTCATCCGGGCCAGGGAACCAAATTAATTAACATATGCAAAAAAATAAATTCGGAAACCACCGAATGTTTCAATAAACTTATTAATAACTGCTCTTTGCGTTCAGTAATTCAATAAGTTTTTGCAATCAAATATTTCGCATTTTTTAGTTTAGCAAGAAAGCCAACTAATAAATTTTAAAAACCTTATGCACCCGGTGCGATTTAGAAAACAACGCGACCACGACGACGACAACGTCCGTGTAACCGCAAATATCGTCGGCATATTCACCACTGCCCACCAGACGTTTTTCGGGAATGGATTCGGCTAACCGCGAGGTTGATTTGTTAATTTAATTTATCTCAACAACAAAGTGCATCCCTATGTTTTCGTGAAACCACGGTGCCGTGGAGACATATTTGATTATCCTGTCAGTAAAACATAATCGCGGTCACAAAAACTGTTGTTAAGTGATATCCGAATTGGCAGTTGGCTGGTTTGATCAGACTGGTGAAAAATGGGTATTGTTTCACCAATGATTCACAGATGCTGCCGGTTAAATTTCGCAATCAAAAATAAAAAGTTATTGCCAGGAAAATGGAATTGTTAAAAATTAAATTTTCCGGATGTCCCAAATCAATTTCCCATTAAGACCTCCCCAATAAATCTAAATCGTTTGCTTCTGTACCCCCATTATGTGCGACATTCGAACATGACTGACGTCATTAATTATTACAAGTACATTCAATACAAGTCCTAAACGCCATTTAAAATAAAAAATGGCTCGCTACCCAGTGAATTCCAGTGGAGGTATACAAAAACGAGTAAAATTGTTAAGTTGTTTGTCGTGTTGATTATTATTCGCAATCGCAGATCCGCTAATCCTTGCAGAACATGCCTCGCCGAATGAAAAATGAATGGGTCCGGTGCAATTTTGAGAGTATAGTTCGTTGAAAAGAAAACTGTAAATTTCACATCCTTGTCGGTAGTGACAAAATATAAACCCATATTCTTTTATCGAACTATGTTTCTGAAGCGCCAAAGAGTGTTTGATGCAATACGGTTCTAATTTATAACTCCTTTTGAAGGCCTAAATGAAATTAAGTTTGATTTACAAATGCCTGTTTTAACAAATTTTGACGGGATAATTCGGGAATAATGCTTAGAAGGGAAAAGTGGGTTCTTCTTTTTTCTTTCGTTTTTACTTTCGTTTTCGACGATTTCTTTTTTGTTTTCGAGAACGCTGTTTTTGGGGTTAGTCCGGCGATTTTCGGTTGTATTCACATTATTTTGTAAATTTATAGACATGTGTGCAGCCGCTATGTGCGTTACGTCAGGTGATTAAAATAGCATGTCTTTACTACGTACATTAACGTCCTTTAACAATGTCTGAGTCCCGCGTTAACAACTTGCTCTTTAATATTGGTTAAAATCAGAAAAAACATGATAAACAATTAGAAAGGGTTTCCGAGTTTTTTCCTTCACTGTGTCTCATTCAGCTGCCGAGATGATCAAACAGGCCAATGAAAAATCTGGGGACGAATTTTCGCAGATTTATTAACACTTTCGGAACATACCCTCGAAAACTCCAACCCATAAATAGAGGAATCTCAAACGAGGTTTCCATTTGATATGAGATTTATGAAACGAGTCAACGCCAACCGAGCATATTTAGCACCCGAGCCTCAGGCGAAACCAACATTACAATCCATCCACTCCTGTGCCTGTCGGGAGGAGACAACTTGAGCCGAACAAATCAAACGGCTGAATCTAAATCCGCAGTAACTGTTTGCTCCCTCAATAAACACGACCTCCAATACACAAGCATCAGTGTGTCAGGTGTGGTAGTGGTGTCCGATCCACAGGTGAAACGAGACGGATCCCATGGTTGTATAAAATACATTAAAATATACAAAATCGAGGATTGGCCGCGGGCCCGCATGTTCGAGGCCCGCCGAAGCATTTTGATGGTCTCAAGGTGTATTTATTTGATGTTTCGATGCCCACTAAACAGACAAAGAATTTCAAGCAAATCTGAAATTACGGTTACAGAGATAGTAGATATGTGAAAACATTTAAACGTCAAATTTTGACAGCAAAACTTTCAACGCAAACAAAATTGGACCTTTGACCTTGAACTTTTGGCTACTACAAACACTTAAATTAATAAAACAATCAAAACAATATTAAATGCAAAGGAACTTTTTCATCAAAAATGGATTAACCCTCCACCATTTCTGTTGTATTTTAAGAAAATTCCATTTAAACATTGATTAGATTTTTTTTTTAATTTGATAGGTAAATTAAATAGTTTCTATGGGATAATTACAATGGGGGCTGAAATATGAATTATTTTTAAATATTTTTGGAATTTTGTTGACCGATAAATTCCCCAGATATATTAGAGTAGCAGGTATTTCAGATTAAATTGTTGGTTTATTTTCACTCGCCCCCCCCCCCCCCACCCCTCCCACATTTTCCTCGAACACCAAACTTTAAATGTTGAATAATGAACGTGGTCATCAAATTTTACAGTTGTTTTCATAAAGTGGTTTTAAGTTGGTCAGTTTTTTCGGTTTCTTCAAGGAAACACGTAGTAAATTTTGTTGATTTTTATTTTTTATACAAATGAGCAGATTGCAAATGATTTGTTAAACTACATTAATATGGACGCAACTTAAATAAATGACATTTAAAACTAAATAACCAATATTTGACCGGCAATTTTAGATAAACACATCACAAAAATCAGTATGATGTAATCATAATGCTAATATTTCTTTTTAAACATTTGTTATTTAATAACCAATTACAAAACAAACGTGAGAACATTTGTAGTCGGGCGTAGATGGATGAGTCTGCATGTTTTCATAATAAATTGGGTTGAAACCGGAATGCTTCAAAGAAAACAAACTTATCCTGTCTTGGCGAACCACCATCAGATATTGTCCATAGGTGTAACAACGGGTGCGGCCGTTTAACCCCATCTGTTTCAATGTAGCACATGGGAAAGAGAGACTTGTTTCAACTTTTTCGGTTAATCTGGGACTTTTTTATTGATGGTTCTGGACGTGTTTGATATGTTAGCAATAAATAAAAACTGTCAAAGCTGTAATCAATAAAAGTATTAACTAAAAGAAAATAAACATGCAGAAATTGTTTTTTTAAAACTTTTTTACCGTCTTTCAAGGTGTTTATTATTAGCCGGATCTATTTATAGATCGGCTAATAAAATATTGGTTTATCCATCGAATTCTTGAAAAAGATTTGTAGGCACAACCCTTTTATCCGCTATTCGGTAATCTACGAACGTCGAATTAATTTTTTCTGTATCACTTCCAAAATTGCCATCACCCGATAAAGTCAAAGTTCAGGGGGGGGCCATTTTTGGCAAATTATCAACCGATTTAAAACTTTACTTATAAGCCAAAACTAAACACAATTTTGAATACTAATGAGCTGAACGCCCGAAAGAGAATTTAACCCGGAACTTATTGTTGATTGAAGTCCATAGATTGGCACTAATGGCACCATATACGCCAACCAAAATAGCCCGATTATTGGGCTAAAATTTAAAGCTTTTATTTTATTAAACAGAACAAAGTTTCAGCCACGTATTAAATCGCGTTAAAATGTGTTTTATTCGGCTAATAATTTATAATCGGCACCTCGGCTCAAAATCTCCATTACTAGCAACTCCCCAGCATTTTCGGGTTTAATCCCCCAAGCATCTCGGGTTTATGCCCATTGGATCGCGTATGCGCGTCATTTGACGCTAGTTTAATATTCACAAAATTTTCCAACCAATCAAAACGAGAATTAGCCCTTCATAGCCAACTTTGATTTGTTACGTATCATTGCAGGGACATGGCAGGGAATGCATCCAGCAACGCGCGAATTGCGGCAAATCCCCCTGATTTATTGTCAATGCAGGCGAAAATTATTGATTGGTCTTGCGGCCCCCCGACCATTCGCGCCAAAAAACAATTTTCACGGGATTGGGGCACCCCATTAAGGCCAATATGAGCATTTTGTGCCTGAATACGCACGGTAGCGTTAGCGCTCTATTTTTAGAGGGACCACTGTAACCGCTAGATATAGATAGCCCTGGTAGCTCCGCCCACTCGCGTGATGCCCCAGAATTCGAAAACAAACACACAGAGACTACAACTTTGAGTATATTGCGGAGTGTAATTTGTTAGATAAATACGAGCATATAGTACAGGTGTCTTACGCTTGGTAATAATTTTCGCAACATTCAATGGTTGGACACAAAACATTGCTGCTATGGGCAGTTGCTGCTATTGGATGGATTTGGGACGGAACGGGTTTCCAAAAAACCTACCTGCACAAAATCGAGAAAAATGTCAACGCTGGGTACAGAAACTGTGGTCGAAAATAGTTTACCATTGACAATGTTACCAGAGACACCTACATATGTTCGATGCACTTTACCCTGATTTGATCGGCTAATAATATCATGCTCTGCATGACTTTTCATCTGACATTTACATGTACATCTTATACATTTGAAAGCTTCATTTCGTTATATTGAATGTTGAACAACAACTGAGACAAAAGATGGATTCCATGGGAAAATGATTTCCCTGTTCTATTATTTTGGGCAATTTACTAGCTCTACATCAAAGATTATTTTTTTAAAGGTATACAATTTACAGTTAACTAAATTTTGACATTTTTAAATGGGTCAAATTATAGCCGTAGATAACATATCGGAGGCGAGTTTGTGTAGCTAGCTCTGTACGTACTGTCCCGTGAGATCTAAATATAATAGCTGCTGTATTCATACGCACGAACTGTCTTGATTCGTATTTTCCAAAATTTAACTGATAAACTGAGCCTAAAACTGTGAAAACTATAGAGAATAGTATATGTAGAGTTTTAGATTACAAAACAAGAAGGACCAAAACACAATAGGATAAGTTGGCACAGGGCACTATTTTCTTGGTCGTACTCGCCGTTTAGGCGCAGCACGACAATGGCTGCCCCCATAGAAATTTGCATGACATAATATGCTATCTACAAGGACTTTACCACAGGTGGAAGACAGGGACCCCAACAAACAATATACACCGGAAACGGGTGGGTGGAGTAACGTTTTTCAAATGAGCCATTTATTGGGTCCTAGGTCCCAGTCTTACACCTGTGGACTTTACATGAGCGTATGCAATATCATTTACCGGCGACGTGTGCCGTTGTAACGAATTGCCAATTCCATTGTTTCCTTATTATTATATAAATTAAATATAAATGTTTTGAAATATGGCTAAGTATATATTAATAATAATATACATAAATATGTGCATTGTGTTTAAGCAAAGAGAAATTTCTGTGTGAGTACAATTGTAGCACGAAAACGTCACGACTCATGCGGTCCACTGTCCGCAAATATTGATAACGACGACGTAACGTACGTATTATCAAAACAACGTCGATGCGACAAAGTGACGTCAGATATGTATCTATGTTGGTCTAGAAAGATGGTTTATCAGTTGAATTCTACATTGGTTTATATATCATATTGTTCGAGAGAGATCAAATTTTCTAAGTATCACGGTTGAAAACTCAATTTCGCATGTTTGATCCATAAAGGAGGTTTTCGCTTGGCTAGTCACATATTATGTTCACAGTTTTGATGAGTCACGGCGGTTATCACATGGTGTGTAATACAATTCCCTCGTTATAGGTACATGCACAAGTTTACCAAATACGAAATTGTATTCACTAAATGCAATCTGACACACATAAATGAAATTAAACCAGAAACAGATACGCGTATAAGGCAAGGGAGACGCTATGTAATATGTACTGTAACGTTTACGACTACATGTACGTTTTTTAACTTTTACACTAGCGTTACATAAAAAAGAAAAACATGTATCGGGTCCATACGCGAACTGGGCTGCCGACACCACCAGCTCACATGCTACTCAACATTGCTCGTTTCTGATCATTTATTTTCATAACAACCCCGAGAACGTACATTTATATTTTGGCATAAAATGGTAATTAAAATAGTCAATGGTCTACATACAATTGGTTTGTTTAGCTAATGGTACACGATAATACACTTATATCATATGTCATTACTTGACGTCAACAAAGACGTCAGCTATGTCAAAAGCGTAAATGGAAGCGACGAATCCGACCTCATTTACTCGATAACGTCAGTTTCGCCATAATGCACATTTTCGCACGACGCGGCTCATATAATGTTGGAAGAGGTAAGCCGATGTTCACACTGGTAGTCTACGTTTGAGGGTGTATTTGTGGCATATTTGTGGGGCATTTTAATAAAATATACACGTATCCCAAAAGGGCCTACAATAATAAAGATCAGGGTCTACACTGATACATAAAATAGGTTATACAAATTCTGATAACGCAAGGAGAGCATATACTGATATGTTTGAGGGTGTATTTGTGGCATATTTATATATATTGAACTATATTTGCATGTATTTCCCACATGATTGGTGATTCAATGTGCATAAATCGAACATATGGCCAATTTAGCAGATTTATTTGACTACATATGTCAATTATATGATGTGTTTTGTGTCATAATATGCTGACAAACTGACAGTTTACTTTTCTTCTGCAGTTTGTTTATTATGTTATCACATTAATATTGCATGCTATGCAGATTTAATTAATGCTTATTTCTGTATTATTTCATCTAGAAACTATAACATTATCTAGCGGCGCTTTCAAATCGCTGTTCAGTTTATTTAAACACCATGACATCTAAAATAATAGAAACGTTTAATATGACTGATCACTAGCAGCAGACGCCGTTCAGCGGAAGTTGCTGGTTATATACTATAATTTCTACTACACTATTGCACAAAACATTTTAACATTTGAATTGCGCCGCTGCCTCTTTACTATGGATACGGTCATGATTACACGTATATAATGTGCACCGAGGTCAATGTCACTGGGGACTTGTGTTCTAATATCAAGCTGAATATATTACAGTTTTATGTAGATATTCAGCTCTCATTTGGGGTTTTCTCCATACCCTACAGGTTAAATAGGGTTTCGAACCCGTTGCTTGGCTTATTATCACGACAATACACTACTGTGGTCTTGTACACCGTATGCGGCTAAATATTTCTGATGATAAACATTTTTTTTTATAAATGATAAATGATGACTGATCATCTTTTTGTTTTAAACTGTACAAGTGTAGTATTAGAATGGGTAAACTTTGGAACATTTAGCCTTCGGCCTTCAATACAGCGGTAAACCCTATCAATTGCCGTAGCTAATGCCTCTTCCGGAATAGATTATCGGTGTATCATGTGGATCAAGTATCCGATTGTGAAATTAGCACCGTGCCACTTGCCGCTGCTTGCAAACTGACCATACGGTTTCCAATATACTGGTGTCAGTCCATGAATTTGTATAACATTATTCCTAAAACATTTAAACTTCAGCTAGTATCCTTCAAATATGCATTTTATATCTCCAGCCAGAATTCATGTTAAGCCAGCCGGCCACAGAGATTGAGATATTTCAGAAATGTGGTATATAGGAAGTTACAGGTTATGGGGTAAATCTAAAACATTAAGGATACCAGTCTAGGTTTCCAGCTGTGCTCAGTAATTATTTGTTTCAAATGGACAAACGGCTAACGTTTCACTTTCATCTGCAATAATACACTACGTGCCCCAAATTCGTGTAATACGCCAATACCTGCTGTACAAGGGAACCTCCATAAACCGGATACATATGCAGTGATTTGTTTACCAGCGCATCGCGCAGCAAGTACACACAAAAAAATCGGAATTATTATTATTATTTCCATAGGACGACATACTATTTTATCAGAAGGGACCCCAACCTTTAAAAGTGTCAGATTATAGACACCTATGTATTGAATTACCAGTATGTTCGGCTTAGATATACTTAATTATAAGATACGCAGCCTGATCAGGGTCTACACTGGCCACAAAAATACGTTGTAAATATAAAATCGATAACATGATGGCAGTAAACATTTCATTAAAACGAGAATAGAAATCAAAAATTTACAAAACATATGTCGCTTCTGTGAACAAACAACAAACCTATACTAACAAAAAAGACGTAGTACGCAATAATAGTTAGGCACTGCATGGGTCTCAGATTTCACAGAAAGCAACTCTAGTTATTTTTAAATATTATAAACACGTTTTTCAATCGATGGTTACTAATTTACTCTAGCGTCTATAATGGAAACTTCTTTCTAAATGGTGTATAATAAATATGACCATTTCACAACAAAATATAGACATTTTACAATTTTCCTTACTGGTATACAGGCCTACACGTACACCACCGCCTGCGCTAATCTGGTCAATATTTGTAAATTCTTCTTATTTCAAAATACCTAATAGTGTACTTGAAATCAAATAGCTTGATGGGTGTAAAGGCCGAGGCTGAAAATACTCAATAAATGCAGGGTGGTTAAAAAATATGTCCCCACATTAAATAGAGATAACTAGTGTTCTAATCAAGTTAATCATTCAAACAAAAGTTTATTACAAAGTAATACATTGTAGCATTTTACTCATTATATATTCTTACTAATTACGTCACTACTTGCATTGTATGACGTTACAATATTAAATGTATGATATTACAGATATTTCAAAGAATTCATGGAAATTGGTCGGAAACGGTTACGAATGTTGAAACGCGATCGATAGCATCGGAACATGATAATGCAATGTTACGGCTGACTGTTTAAACCATTAACCTTATACAACGGTAAGATTATGGCCTTGGTCGTTCGCACTTGGGAAGACGTAAATAACATACAATAATCTCATTACATTCAGCTCAGGTCAGTTATGCAAACAACCATGCTCCCCAGACAATATTAGGACACACAATTGTATAAATATCCAGGTTGCTGGCAGTCCTGCCACACACCAGAGATAACAGCAGTATCATGGCACATGTAGCCGGGTTACACATCACAATAGCTCCCGACTCCTCTGTGCCCACTGCTTGTAATTCTCCGGAGTATTGCCTTCATATGACTATCAGTGGCGAAAATGGGATATAAAAGCCGTCCGTCCGTCTGTCCATCTTTAACCAGGTATATTTGTGCGAACAAGAGATAATTGTGCAACATTTTTTTCTTGTGCAGACTATTTACAGGTGCACAAGTAAGTGTGTTTGCAAGTATACCACAGTGTGTACGTCCGTCCGTCCGTCGTCCGTCCGTCCGCCTGTTTTAAATTCGCCTATAACTTCTGTACTGTATGACCTATTGGCTTAATACTTCGTGTATATGTTCATTATCATCCATAATTTCATTCCCTCTCCTTTCCATGCCCAAGTTAAAGGTCAAATAACTTATAAATTTGCGCCCAGTCGATGCGTGCGCGTTTCTCCATTATCCTATAACTTGTTTGATATAATACCAATTGGATTGAAACTTCATGTGCATGTTTGTTATCATCAATATTTCCATTCGCCACCACACTCATGCTCTCCCCATGCCCAATGTCAAGGTCAAATAAAATAGAAATTCGCGTCCTGTAGATGCGTGTGCCTTTTTCTATTCTCAAGTAACGTGTTTACTGTCATCCATATTTCCATTCCCCACCACACCCTCTCACTCCACGTGTTCAAGGTCAATGTCAAATAAAATAGAAAATTGCGACCAGTAGATGGGTGCATGTTTCTCCATTCTCTTATAACTTCTTTATTGTACATCTACTTGGCTTCAAACTTCATGTGTACGTTCATTTTCATCTATATTTTCATTTCACAACCCAGCATGCACCCGCCCCCTGGGCATCGGTCAATGTCATATAACTCTGAAATTCCCACTTCAGTACATTCATTCTGCTACAAGCTCTTTACTATATGAGTGATTCACTTGAAACTTCATATGCATCTTTGTCCTTATTCATATTATCTTTCAATAGATGCATGCGCATTCCCCTATTCTTCTATAACTGCTATATATTACAGTAGTAATGTGCATGTTTGTGATCCAGCCACCACGGCGATGGGATACGTGCCGTTGGTGTCGTTCTTGTCATTATATTTGTATTATGAACTAATGGCAAATAAATACTATTTGTAAGGCCCATTTTTGTCAAACAGCCGTCCACTTGCATGTACATGTATATGTACAAAGTACATGTATTCGTATGCGATATGATATGTGCATTGGATCCGAACTGTAATCGAAAACACTGCAATGGCATTGGCGCGTGACAATTACCTACTTTTCGCAAACTATGGGTCAATTCCAATGGTTTGATATCTAACAGTATAGCCACTATGCAGCACAATAACCTGAGTCAGTGATCAGAAACGAATGACCTTCCATTAGCACGACCTTGCTCTTTTTGACTGTCGCAAGATCGCTGAAACACTTGGCATCTATTTACATTGAAACGTTCGTAAGAATTTATCCATTTAACCCTTTCAACACCACAGGCCTGTATAGTGGTATTGGCAAAAACGTGTAGATCCAGATGAGCCGTCTCATCAGGGTCTGCACTTTTTGCAAGTAATTTCATATTTTTGAACAACAAAAACACCCCCTTTTCATAAATGGACTATTCTGAAAATCATTTTGTGACAATTGGATTAGTTGCAAAATTAACATATCTAAAAACATTCCAGTTACTTAGGGGTGAAATACAAACATAATCTCCATAGTTTGGCCTGGTAATTTCATGGTGCGTGTATTATATAATAAGTATGTAGTTATATAAACTTAACAGCATTATCCTATTACATTGCTGAATTATTGTTTGTTGTCTGCTGTTTATTTTCTAATTTTCATATGTCTCCTCAAAAACATTCTTTGGCAGTACTTGGGAATCATTTTCAATGTAATCTAGATTTGGCAGTAAGCGATGCTTACGGAATGCTTACGGAATACCCCCGCATGGGCCCAGGTGCCCCTAAATGTGATTTGTAGTATGTGGGTCTGTGACCTTGACCCTGGGCTTAGCGGGGGCGACACGGTCATGGATTTGTCATAGCATGATTTCTCCGATGCTAAGTTTTAGAGGAATGCATGTGTGAAATATTAAGAATTTTCGATGAAGGAAATAAAGGTTATAACAGATTTCACCGATGTTAAGTTTTCTGAAGAGACTAAGTATGTGACCTTGACCTTAGGATCAGCAGGAGTTGGACGGTCGTGGATTTGTAGACCCTTAGAGGAATGCATGCGTGAAATATTAAGAATGTTCTATGAAGGAAATGGAAGTTAGAATATACTTCTCTGATGTTAAGTTTAGTGACGGACGGACGGACAGACAGACAACCTGAAGCCAGCACACCCCCCCCCCACCCAGATCCACATACACAGCTTGTTGCGGAGGAGGTATAATGATTATAAAGTGCTGACAAACCATGGCGTTACTGATAAAGAAGAAAATATATAGAACAGCAGCAGACGACAATTTTCGTTTCCTGCATTTGAAGGGTTAAAGCAATGCAAATACATGGCTTTTGACTTTTATTCCTACTAATACTGAAATACTTGAAACAACATTTTGTCAGATAGCCAGAAATGGCAAACACAAAAACCCTGCCACCTCTCTCCTAGAGTATGTAGATCTACTAGCGAAACAGGGAGTTGGTCTATATGGCAGCATTAGAAACACAGAGAAAGAAACGAGCAACAATACCCCCCCCCCGCCACCCCCACCCCAAATGCCTATGCTTTAGGGCATTTGACTACATTGATCGGTTCATTTGATTGGTTTGGAATATATTCAAGCCAATTTCCATTGTTAAATATTTAATGGTATAATACAGTGGAACCTCTCTAAACCGGACACCCTGGGAGGTCCCCAGCGTGTCCGGCTTCGAGGGGTTTCACTATAAATCGGGAATTTGATCATTCTGAGCCATAGTTGCGTGCTATGCGATCACGAACAGACATTATCACCTCAGACAAATTACAAAAAAACTCATAAAAACTAAGATCACATGTGGTTCTTTGTGTCCGGTTTAGAGAGGTTCCACTGTGCTCTGGTGCAATAGTAAACGTTTTATGTGCTGGCTATCTTAAGAATGGCTTGCTTAGTACAGCCACAAACCAGATGGCTTTTCAGATAGCCATTACAGGTGGCATGTCCAGTCTGTTGGGGTCCATTCACACTAATTAACTACCATTATAACGGTTTACCTAAGGAGTGTCAGATCGTAATCACCCCCGTCCTGCAGTTAAACCCATGCATACTGATAATGTTCCCTAAATGTTTCAGCAGTGTTGTTTAATTCAAGAATAATGATGCCCCAAGATATGTATTGAGTATTTTCAGCCACGGCCTTTAACACACAAAACTTGTGCATGATTAGCAAAACTAACCGAATCTAACAATACGAGAACTGAATGTTATCGCTGGCGTAGGCGATGATGTAGTTTTCAATCATGTGACCACAATCGCGAGGTCATGCGCGAGAAATAGGACTGCTATATTTAGCAAAACTGGCTTTGCAACGCTAGTTATTTTTTTCAATAATATTTTTTTTATTATTACTTTAAGTTTTTTCAGGTCATATACGTATATGTTCCGAAATATAATCTACCGTAAAATGTTCTTTCACTAACTGTTTTGCTCACAGTACATTCACCCAGGGCCTTTAACAATTACAATGATGAATGCAATGTCGTCTGCTGATTATTATTTTGTTTTCCTCATCAAAAGCATGCTCTCACAGCACTTTATAATTATTTCAATTTAATTGCTGCCTGGTCGGATGACACTTCAAACCGAGATCCCGTCCCTACATGACCATAGCTGTTGCTGGGACATATAACCCACCGACTTTTACTTCCTCACTTTCTGAAATGCTGCCATGGTTTATTGACAGAAAACAACATATATAACAACAGCAGACGATAATTTTGGTTCCCTGATTATAAGGGTTAAAATATGACTTGTATACACTAGGTTCCATGCAATTTTGAATAAAAGTATCAAAGAGGCTGGATCTCAAGTAAGCATCAGCTGTTTCAAGTGAATACAACTGCGGATATTTCCCTGTTTACCAGGCGAAATTCACTTCCTAGACCACAATAGGGTGGTGAACTTTTGTTGATAAACCATGATAATTAACTTTGTAAAGAATCCCTTGACCAGTTTATGGCGCACGCCTGTTAATGATGCATAGCATTACTATTTATTCTCTGTATTTAACTTTTGATGTGCAAAATATGTCGAAATCAGTCGAAAATATGATTTTTTTCAGGCGACACATTTAATTAGTATAAATAATTAAAAAATATAATACCTCATTTGCAGACCACCGTGCGTCACTATCAGCAAAATAAATATTACTAAATTATTTTATCTGTGTAGCGGGTACTCGTAATTTTTAAAAATGGTGGAATAGTGACACAAGTATACACTTATTTAATTCCAATAAA
Organism: Conchocele bisecta; assembly: GCA_029237695.1. NCBI lineage: Eukaryota > Metazoa > Mollusca > Bivalvia > Lucinida > Thyasiridae > Conchocele > Conchocele bisecta. Next base: position 16,152,956 of record CM055267.1, on the reverse strand, counting down.
GAACATTTTGTGCCTACTGAGTGGTCATGTACCTTAAAAGTCTCATCCGACAGACCAGTGGGATGAACATGATAGAAATACTATGAACGTATGTTTTAATGCCCTAAGCGAGGCTAAGTTCATATTGTATTTCATAAATATACATAACCGTTCACATTTACCGTTGGCATGGGGGATTTATACACATTTCGACGTTTTTCCCGCCAAGTGGGCGGGATGGGATGACTGGTGAAATAGCGTTAATTACAGGGACACACCTGGGGAATTAGACAGCAAAATAATCCGAGCAAACGGAATTGGACAGAAAAACAAAATCCTAGCATGGGTTGGCTGGCAGGCTGGCTGGCACAACATTCGGACCTCATGCGGATTCATTTATTTTGCATATATAGTATAATCTGTCCATGGAAGAGACATTTGGTGTAACTGACCTAAAGTTAAATTAATGAGTTCAATATATTCCCAATAATGAACGGCCGCGCAAAATAATATCTGCCAACAACATCATGCTAACAACAGGGAACAGTCATTTTATCATGTTTATGGGCCCCTAGTGACTCACTGTATCTCCACTTGTGAGAGAGAGGGACACCTGAACTCAACGTCTGAGAGGGGTCAGTGGTTTTATCCGATTTATCAGATTATCAGCATGATAATGATGTATTATAGTTACAGGATAGCATGGCATGATGTTTTCTTTTCAATATCCATTTTATGGCCGTGTCATCTGTCTTACTCAACACGTTTATAATGTTTTCACACTGGATTAATGGGTTACAAAACATGATAGTATAAACATAAAATATCACAATGATAGCATGCAGTTAATGGCAAGCTTTCCAAACAATTTGTTTCCGTTGGACACCACTGTATAAAACACTGATTGCAACCTACATGACCTACGCAGACCCATATTAGTTTGCAAATGCAGAAAGTTTGATAATAACATACATTCAAAGGAGTTACCGTGTTGTTGGTGAAAACCGAATATCGACATAACTAGGAAATTATTTTTAAAATAGCTGGCACGGTTATCCTAGCCATGTAAGTGTATCGTGTCCGATATATGTATATATAGTATAATTATGGAGAGTGCATAAACCACATAATGAACACAGTGAAACGTGTGTACATGTCATATGCATATGTGAAACACAGTGTAGTATCCATGATCATGATGGTACCTCTTAGATTGTGGTTACTCGACTGACGCTAGTCACCATGGTCGTTTTGGTTGTTGTTCTCATTATAATTTGAGGACGTGATTACACATAACTGACATCGATTATGTTTGTCCAAAACAAACAAAAAATGTGTTGAATGTCAACATAACTTGAGGAAGTTATTCAAAATAACTGACACGCGTTATCCGAGCCCTCAAAATATAATGTGGCCGCAATCATACCATACATGGTATATGAAAATTGTATGTACAACATCATGAAGATAACGAGAGCCGTGTATGATGTGCATATCTACATGTTATGTACATATATGAAACCCAGCTATGGGGTTATTGCTATTTTATCAAGATAACGTGATACAGTTAGTATACATAACTGGCGTAGGTTATGTTTATCAAAAACAAATACGAACTATGTTGAATGTCAACATAACTTGAGGAAGTTATTCAAAATGACTGACACGCGTTATCCTAGTCCTGAAAATATAATGTGGCCGCTTTCAAACTTTTCATGGTATATGACAATTGCATGTATAACATCATAAAGATAACGAGACCTGTGTATGATGTGTATATCTACATGTTAGGTACATATGTGAAACCGAGCTATGGGTTGTTTTTCAAGATAATGTGAGACAGTTATTACACATAACTGGTATAGGTTATGTTTGTCAAAAACAAATACGAACTGTGTTGAATGTCTACATAACTTGAGGAAGCTATTCGAAATAACTGCCACGGGTTATTCTAATATAGTGCATGCCTGCCATGGTATATGGAAATTGCATGTACACCATCATGAAGATAACTTGACATGTGTGTCAGTCATGTGTATATCTGCATGTTATGCACATATGTGAAATCCAGCTGTGGGTTATCTTTCAAGATAAAGCGAGACAGTTATTACATATAACTGGTATAGGTTATGTTTGTCACAAACAAATACGACCTTTGTTGAATGTCAACATAACTTGAGGAAGTTATTCGAAATAAATGTCACGGGTTATTCTAATATAGTGCATGCCTGTCACCTTCCCCAAAATGCTTAGTTTGATGAAATTCCATCAAATATTCAAATTTTGATTGAATAGCCAAAACTTATTTTCATAGGGGGGGGTGGGGGGGGGGGGGGGTGGGGGGGGGGGGGGGGGGTGGGGGGAGAGGTGGAAGCAGTGGGCGGGGGGGGGAGTTAGTTTAAAAAAAAACGAAACTAAAAATGGAAATTGACTCCGAAACCTGGCTATATAGCTTGGAAATGATGTAAATAAGAAAACAATAGCTAGAATCATAGGAAAGTCGTTTTTTCGCAACAAAAAAAGAATTTGATGGAATTTCTTCAAATAATTTTTTTGTCGCGGTTGACTTCTTTATTAATCATGTTAATGATGAAAAACTACTTTCATTTATATATTTTTAAGATTTAGTGTGTTTAATGGCCAATAGTTTGTCGGCAGCAAAACGTGGAACAGAGAATAGATGTGTATCGTTTATATTTTATCTAAATACCCTATTATGATGTATGTATTCACGTAAATTATCATGATCATGGTATTAGTCGTAATATATAATGCAAATGAGGAACATGCCAGATATTTAGAGTGAAATATCGATGAACATGTCATAGAGTTGAGAATACTTGTTTTCTTTGTAGATGCTGTAGCAGTGAGAGACACAGTTAGACCAATTCAATGAACATCCCAACATTTCAACATGTTGAACATGTCGTCGAATTATACGAATAAAACAGCATACAATTCACCATCGCTGTCATGATTATCACGGTTATGGCAAAAGTGGTATCAAAATGAACAAGTGAATTAACACCACGCTGTAAACTATAGTTAAGTTAGCACTTGATTTTGTGTTACCTCCCTTTTAAATTGTGTAGACATGATAGATACTGAAATAACTGATACAGGTTATCTACAATTTGATAACGGAAGGGAGACAACTCTCACACAAGTAGAAGAAGTAACTTTATCAGGTTATTTCGAACGTAACTGAAATCAGTTACACCCCTGACTGATTATAGATATATAACTATAAGTGTGTGCAGCGTAGTCTGTTGGCGTTATACAATGACGCCGGTGTAAGCAGCATTAGCCAATCATCAGGATCATGCCAATGCTATAAGATACGTGTATTCGTATTGTGCGTACTCGTATTCACGTAATATACATGTAATATCCGCGGCACTTGAGCTCCTGTATGCACCGTATAGTACACATGGTAGACGTGATTGATAATTGATAAAAGTCGTACATTTCGTGGAAATACATGTATTTTGTTTACATCAACTAATTTTAATAATAACCCAAATGGGCATTTTGTATGCAACTATCAATTAGCGACCTGTCTATCTCCTGATTTGCCATATCACGCACCTACATCCTGACCTGCTGACAGGGAAATGTACTGCTTGCTGGAGGCAGGGTCAATGCATGGTTCGTGTTTCATTGATTAATAAACATGGTAGGTTCTGGTCAGACTGCGTATATACGTCATATGTATAGTCGCATGTGCAGCTTTCAAACCAGTTTCCGCGCAGTGTGATCAGGATCTACACAGCCGTCTGATTTATCTAACACGCAAGATAATCAAAATCTGCAAACTGTTCCAACTGCAGTATTGTCCATGTTCTTATCCGTATACCCCGTATGTGACCCGATCTGATAAAACCGGGCTGGCTAATTGGCTGATCGAATTGCGAACATTCAAGCTGGTGATGTGTATAGATAGACTGGCCGGTGGCACTGTCTGGTCTCGAACTACACATGAATAACCCCATTTTGTCGGATCGTACATGTATAGTGGTAGACACCATGCTATGGTCACGGTGATAAAGCTATACTAAGTTTGTCATTTTAATCGTTCCCTAGGGTTACAAAGGCTGGAGGCGGGATAGGACAACTCTCGTATTTTACAGACTCCCTACACCAGTATAGTCTCGCTTTCCATGTTCAATAGTGATACATGTACATATACAAGTTGTAGTAGTAGTATCCTATGTGGCTCTACTGGCAAAATGGATCTTACAATAAACAGATATTTTCAATAAATAAGTCAAGTAAATCATGTGCATTCTACCTATGTCTACGCTAGATCACTGGTCAATAACATACATTATGTTCCACCTCGTTATAAATCGATAGTATCTGTATTCGTGCGTGTTTGTTACTTGAAGCGTTCATAACTTGACGGTATCTGATGTTTAGCACGCAGATTATGCTTTAACTATTCGGAAATTGAATATACAGTCGTGTATTTCGTTTCGCATAATCATAGAGACCCTGTTTATGAACATAAGTTTACGACGTCTTCACAAGCAAAATTTAATTTTTAGTGATAATTCAACTCGGTGTTTCCGAGTTGGTTAAGCGCAATACAATAGGATTACATTAGAGATACATACCACATGAATTCACCAGTGTCATGTGGCATGTATCTCAAATGAAAATTGCAAATGAATTGCGTAGATCCCGATGAGCCGGCTCATCGCGATCTACAGTTTGGACAAAGGTACGGCTGCCATCAGCAATCCAAAATAAAACAATAAGCATTATGATTCGTCTAGAGCTGTCGTTTCGCAATGTTTCCGTCTTGCGAAAACATGCGAATCGTCTCCTAAAGATATGAGAATCGTCTCGCGTTTTCGCCATCTCGACTTCCGCTTTTGGAAAAATAGTTTGCTGTAACCCGAATTATAAAGCGCAGGTAGCGCAGGGCGACTTACCCTGTGTTACAGACAGAACATTCGGGTTAGTTTTGTTCATGCGTGTTGATGCAGATCGCGAAGCAAAAACGCGCGATCTTCCACCTGTGGACGAGGTTGCGAAAAAGTAAGATTGAATATGATAGAATCGCGCGTTTTCGTCTCGCAATCTCGCGATCATACTACGCAATATCGCGATCAACCTATGCTCGATATCGCGAGATCGCGAGATTGTAAAATGTCCCTAACAGGACACGTAAGTTTATCAGGCTCGGCTCGGAAACGGTAGGAATTCCTCGGCAAGCCTCGGAATTCCTACGCGTTTCCTAGCCTTGCCTGATAAAACTTGATATCAAAATACACTAGCCTGGTATTCTCTATATATGGCATGCTCTCAGGTTAGCTATGTCCCGGCTACTTTATGTTTGACCCTGTTTACATAATTGGGGTGAAAATTCTGAATATTTGTCTTATTTCTCCTTCAAGTATATATGCTTATATGGTGTGGACCACTCATTTGTAATCATAATATAAAACCAAAATAACTGTCCATAAAGAAGTATAATATTGATATATTGGGTTATATTTTCGCATTGAAATATTTAAACCTGCAAGTGTACTCCACCATCTAGTAAAATGGACTAAGACCGATCTCAACCAATCAACGTAGAGATGACATAGACTATCCTACGCAAGCTAATATTTGTGGACAAAAATGAATTCTGTCCCACAAAACTGAATTTTTTTCACAAAACTCAATTCTGTCTTACAAAATTGAATCCTTTATAACAAAAATGAATTTTGTATACGAAACGTATGCAGAATTGAATTTTGTGACACAGAATTGAATTTTGTGACACAGAATTGACAGAATTGAATTTTGTGACACAGAATTGACAGAATTGAATTTTGTGACACAGAAAAAGAGAATTGAATTTTGTGACACAGAATTGAATTTTGTGATTTTTAGTGTCACAAAACTCAATTTTGTACACATAATTAACCTGTCCTGCATGGCGCCCCGTACACACAGTCCAAACAATATAATACCTCCCGGCTCTAACATGATACCGGGGAGGGCGGGGGCGTGAAACAAACGATTCTGTATTCGTTTTTGTATTCAAATATATCAATGGCTGTCACAAATCCAGTATTTGCACTAAGGGGCGCACTTATATTGCACTTACATTGCGCCTGAAAAAAAAATACTCCAATATTCACAAATCTAAGAGTTCTTCGAAGTTTTCCGGCAGCCCCATTGTGTCAGTAATCTGGTAATAAAACCTACGTCATTTTATCTAATAAAAATTGTCCCGTCCCTTTAGCACTGGTCTGCGTCACAGGTTCTTGAATAACGGTTCATATATTGGTGTTTTATGTGTTATTTCGGTATCTCTGGTGGTTTGTGGGCATTGTTACATATATACATGTACAATGTATGTCACCTCCCGCGAAGCGAGTTGCACGTATAACTAGAAGTAGCCACGCAAATACACCGAAATACCCATATGACACCAGCATAATTACCAAAAACAACAACAAGATTTATAGAACAAGTACATTTTATGATCCAGTTAAGAGATTGATTTCAAACAATATAGCTTGCCGTTGTCATATGTGTATATTATGTATTGCACCAATATGAATATAACATATGTGAATATTGTCTTGTTACTGTATACTATATGGAGCATTGAGTTGCCATCTCCGCCATCTTTGTATGTACAAGCCATCGTAAAGTTTCACCATTTTGTGCGTTTGATACATACAGCAAATAATATGACAGTAAACCAAATAAAATCTGGTGCAATACATAATAGACAGATGTGACAACGCCAAGCTATAAATATAATGCCTGTACAAAAGACGAGATATCTGAGCATTTCTCTCATCAATCTCAAAATAAATGTTGATGCGTAAACTTTTCAATCTGATGCACAGCCTATTATACATAGGTAAAGCCATATCTACTCGCATAGTAAGTGAATAAACACCAGGGACAAAACACTCGGGTAACTGCTTACATATTACTGGATTTGATAGCTAATAACAGAGTACAGTAATAGGTACATGTATATATGGTGTGTGTTTTGTGGTTATATATGGTATGTGTTGTGTGGTTGGCCAGCCAGGTACAAGTGATACACTGTGCGATTTTCTGTCTATCAGGGTATTTATAATGGTGGTTCATGTTTTTAAAAACACAGGCTCAAACCTGTCCAGGAAAATTGACATATTTTACAGTTTGGTGTGATATAATTGATAAGAGTCTGTTCTCATGGCTTTTCTACATGTGATTAGCTACATTATACCATATGTTCTACTTCACAGTTTGAGTTATTTGGCAAACGGCAGAACAGGTGAAACTGGCTGATGGCCAGAACACACAAAGATGGCCGGCCGATTTGGCCATTCATTCCATGTGCCGTATAGGATACATTAATAAGGCAGTATTCACATATGTGACGCGCCAAGCGAAAACCTCCCTTATCGGAAAACGTGACGTAACGAGTTATAACGTTACAAAGATGGAGTAATTTCCGCGCGGTTTTGACAAAGTAAACGTCACATTTAGCGTCATTGTCGTGTCTATGTATATTTTTTATTTATTTCCATAAATACGCAGGCCCGTAGCCAGGATGAGACAGACGAGGCAGCCGCCTCGTCTCAGATTTTGCCGATTATTTTTTTTTTTTTTATTAAATGCCGTATCCGGTGGTCTAAGTGCCGCGGAATCGCGTCTATGACGATCTAGATGTCAAAATTTTCTTGGGTGAGGACACCCAAAACCCCCGCGTTAGCGGTGCGCGTCGCGCTTCGCGGTCGCTTGTTCACAATATTTGTTTCGCCTCGTCTCATTTTTAGGTCTGGCTACGGCCCTGATACGCCTACTTACTTTGTTCTTTTATTTTATTTCGAAGAAAGCGGGTACTACAGTAAATGTGTCTGACAATAAAAAAATACCTGACTATGTATGAAAATCTACCTGTGTTTAATAAATCGGCAACAAAGAACGTAGTTTCCTTTTTTTGCCTTTTTTTTTACCACTGGTCACGTTATCTCCCTTGGACAACTGCTCACGTCGTTCTCAAGAAAATTTGTACATAAAACAGCAAGCTTGCAGGTTTGCCCATCTGGGCGCTAGGATAGAATTGGACTACGACGGCGGAAAACTTACGGGTAATTAGATAAAAGTTAAATAATCCCACCTCTTTATTTAGTATAATTCTCCGTGTATGATCGACCCTACCTCATAAAGGTGTATGTATATTGCAATCATGCGGACATGACAACCCAGGTCTGGGAAAACACATTTAAATATCACATAGTTTATTGTCCCGTTTACATCGACAGTTGATTCAAAATTATACGAAACTGTCATTGTTAAACTTGTGTATAACTCCGTTGGATAAAACATGTCCTACATGCGTTTATTTTATATGTTGGGTAGTTTTGTTCTCTAAGTCTCAGTATTGAATACATCAAATGTAGACCGTGTATTGAGCATGCTGCCACCCACGAACGATGGGCACACCGGTACCGAAACAATACAAGCGACGTACGCGTGTTTGGCATGTTTTCAACTTCTGACAAACAGATATTACTGCTGTGCTACGCGCGACGACCCCTCTTTAAGAAAGTTGATACACGTGAACGCAACGGCCGTCAAAAACGATATCCATCTTTATTCATAATTGATGATTTAAAATTAGAATCATTGTGTTGACATAATTTAAGGTCGCGTATTGCAGATATTGGAAATAATTTCCTTTCAAAATCTTCATACAATCTAAAGCCTCATACATTTACAATGATTATCACAAGGACGGGGTTCGTTATAGATATAATTATAGTACTTATAGGATATTATGTTTTCTATATGTAGATATATGCATGAGCTATGTAGCATGCGATATTGTGCGACTTTAGTCGGAACGAGTGGCAATTATATCCACATACAAATCAAACAACATTTGTATAATATATGTAAATCACTCACAACTAGGATGCGCCTAAAAATATACAAACTATCAATGAAGTAAACAAATTACTGATGATTTAGAAGGAACTATTATACAATGTGAAAAGTAATTCTGGCACTCATCAATATGGTAAAATATTGACAATTTACTTTCCATTGTGTTTCAATGTCAAACAAATGTACAGATATAATAAACAAATATGTTTTATTCTCTGATAAAATAGGGCCATCTGAGGAATGAATGTATGAAATAGCAAAGTGTTCCATGAAAGGAAACAGAAGTTATAAGACATTTACCCCTACGTTAAGTTTGTGTACGCCGACGCCGACGACGCCGTGGGTATGTCATAAGCTCTTCCGCACTTCGTGCAGGCGAGCTAAAAACAATCGTTGAAAATATTCATCCGGATCTCCACAAAAAGTAGTCCTTCGATCTGGTTCACATGAACGAAACTGTAAACATCCTATGTAAAAAGAAACAAATGGACATAACTCCAAAAGACAAATCTCACATCTTTGACACGATATCTATGAATGTGTGAAGTTATTTTTTAAATATTGCATACGATATTCAACTTATGCTCTGGACAAGAAAAGAAAAAAAACAAGAGCAATAACTAAAAAAATAACGATCAAATTATCCAAATTAGCGATGCTAGAATAGTCATTCTTGCGTACGACACACCATTGACTCAATATCGTGTATGCGTGTGTGAAGTTTTATTAAAATATTGCACACTCTATTCCACTTAACCCTTACACCGCTATTTGAATTTGTTGTCGTCTGTTGTTTATTTTCCAGTTTTTTCACCATGCTTTAACAGCACTTTAGAATAATTTACAACATCATGCAAAGTGCTGTCAAAACTTGTTTTTACTGAGAAATAAGGCAAGATATAAAAGTAACAGCAAACGACAATTGTTGTGCGCAGCAGTCTAAGCGTTAAGATGGTCCAGACCAGAAAATGTCTCCAGACGTGACTGCTGGACCTCGTCAAATTCATAATATTTACACTGTCCTTAAATTAATAATGGAAACGCCCATTCAACGTATTGCGTTTATATCCCAGTTCATTACATTAGCCCCACGTTACGTCGCATCCGTGTTCTATGAACACATTCTCAAGTTTACTATTATTGTTATAAAGCTGAAAGATAATCCTTGTCTTATGTTATCTCGCATTCAAATAGTGTAAGTAATCACTTTTTACAAATTTGGCGGCAACTAAGATCCTGACACCTAGGCCACGAATTCACACTTTAAAAAATGTCCCTTTTTGTTTGCCGAGAGCAAGGGGGGGGGGGGTAAAAACTTTTTTGTTGTTGTTGTTGTACATATCTACATGTCTGTGTAAAACCCGCACTTATTTTTCGCTGCACCAACATACTTCCAGTAAACACTTGCTCTCTTGTGTCAGTCTCTGCATGATAAAAAGAACTATCGCACGAACTTAGGGTGAAATTATTCACAAACTTTAGCTTGACATTGTCTCATATATATATGGGCCGCGCCATACGAAAACCGGGCTTAATGACAACGTCATGAAAATCAGTAAACGACGTCGGAAAAACGACGTTTCAAATTGTCTAGCGTCGCCGTAAAAGTTCACAGTTTGCCCTCCCATTTACGTTTATTGGTGTCAGTTAACATTAAGTGTAAACAGGAAACGGAAAATGATAACTTACTGAAACTTTCACTAATATGAGACGCGATACCTTGTACCTCGGTACACATATTATGACGTCATGACTTGACGTCACGTACTTGTGACGTCATTGAACGTGAATACATGTTTGACGTTATGGCCATGGTGTCGCGACAAAATATTATAGCAATGATACTTGCACGAGTTCCTCGCAGCATCAATGACTTAGAAATGCTTCAGGCGCTGTACATTGTCGCCTAACTGTCGTTCTTTGACATTTTTACTCTTTTTCGTCGGTTGTCCTTATGAATTCAAAATGGTGAGCTCATAATGTAACTGGCTACATATCAGCGAAGTCTTCGCTTACACTGCACTTTGATTCCTAAATAATCTTAAATATGAACAACCTAGTGTATGCCAACGATATTACCATATATTATCTTGGTAAATTGAGACTTTTGAACAATTATATCCAGTACTTAGCGAATGATATGCCATTTAATGCAACTCATTTTATCATAAATGGAGGTAGACACGCAGCTATATAATGACATAAATGTGCTTGTTTATCACTTGACTGCATAATAATGTAGATCAGGAGATGGTAATGCGATCCTCAAGAAAGACACACGGCGACAATTATAAGGTATCACGCTACCAAATCTGCCCGGTATCGTGTTTTGTCACAAAGTTAATGTTATAAGCGGCCTACTGTCTACTTTAAAATATTTCGTCGCATACTAAATGTTAAATGCTGTCGCTATTATTCCCCAACATATTTCAGACAGCAGCAAAGAGGGAATCGCCTCACTCTGCCTTATTTGAACAATATTCATACGAAATTACGTTACTTGGGCCGCAATCCAAAACATAACGTTACATTAGCAACTGCAACACGAGCCATACACATTATTTTCATACTTTGTCTTGGCCTAAAACTGAAAATGTTATCATTAAGCCCGGGTTTCGCACGGCGCGGCTCATATATTTTTGGCGTTCGTAGTTGCGCAAAAAGTACACACAAGATAATATTGACTTTGTCCAAGGTTACGTGTCGTTTGTCAATTATTCACTAATAGTATACAATTATACATACACTACTTAAAATCAACCTACATGGCAGGCTTATTCGTTTACTACTCCATTACGCTTAAACGTTGTTATTGACGTTGAAGTCGCCCGTTAAAGTTAACGTCGTAATTGCGACGTCATTGAGCTAAAACGTCGTTTGCGATTCTACCACGTGTTACAAAAATACATGTAACATGAACAATAATTGAGATACATTGATATTTCTTGTGGTATATGACTTTTAAAAGATGCGGTATTCAGAATATGCAAAAAAGTGAAAAATGAATTGTTTGTCATTAATCCCGGTTTTCACATGACGCGGCCCATATATGAACAGTATAAATGACGACACATACACACAATTTCGTGCAATTATTGGAGGGGCCAAAACATACTCTGCCCCCCCCACCCCCCCCCCCCACTCTCAATATTGGGGGGGGGGCTAAAGTATCAACAGAACATTCACCTGTTGAACCTGCCTGAAGTACTCGTTTTAATGGTTAGTTCGGGATGGATGGTCGCCATTCTAAATAGGATTAAATCGTAAAGCTGCCATCTTCTTGTTTTTTTAATTTTCATGAATGGCATGATTCACGAACGGTGAAAAGAACAGAATCGTTGTAACACTAATAGTTTAAGATTATTCATGAAATATATCGATGTGTAAAGTTCCTAAAGTCTAAAACAATTATTGATCAATTTACTGTTATGACTGTTGATTAAGGGATTGTACAACCATACTTTATCGAACTATGTTCTGTGCGACAATGAGTGTTTGATGTAAATCGGTTCTAACTTATCTCGCTACTGAAGGCTAAATTAACTAAATTAAGTTGATTTAAATGCTGTTTTAGAATGTTAACGGGATAAATAGAATAGTAGGTTAGTGCCGTGAATGTGAAAACATATCTGGCTCGGCACGGAAGCCGGATAGACTCGGCAGAGCCTCGCCCATCAAGTTTACTAAGCCTCGCCAGATATGTTTTCCAATTCACGGCACTAACCTACTATTCTCTATATTGCGGCATAGAAGTGCCTGCGTAAATAATATTCCTTGCACAATATAAAGTTTCCTTATGCAGTGTCACATCAAACGACATCAAATTAAATCATCACTTCTATAACATCCTCTATTATTCAAATGGTAATGCTTGACCTACAGTCTTAACCAATGAAAAGCTCACACTTTCGGACAGGGATATCTCATGAACAATATTTACCAAATGTACAATATTTTCCGTCTATATTCACATTTCGTCATCTTTCGACGTTATTTGCAGAATATGTCATTGTTTCTGTAACTATATTTCATGAAAAATCACACGTTCTTCGGTACAAAATTACATGATGCGTTTCATTTTCGAGATATTATACATGTATTTGCGAAACTACAAAGCAGAACAAATAACATGAATCAATTTCATTTTAATATTTACAGCAGTGTTTAATGTCATACATTTGAAATGGAAATAGGAATGTGTGACCCGTCTGATATAGATCAATAGATGGGTCATGTTTACATTTATTAGTACATATATTAATGAATAACTATCGACAGGTTTACGTCGACATCGGAGTCGCCAACTGCGTGGTTGTGACTAGGCTGCAAGAGTATGCTATTTGATCAGGAGCTACATTGGTTACAAATCCAATAAGCTACATTTCTCCAGTCACGGCCACAAATAAGGTAATTCTGAAGACGGAACAAGACGGATTTATTAACCAATATAAGGTCCGACCGTGCCCAGCCGTGGGTAAACGTTTCCCGTGGCACGAGGCAACTGTTTGAACCCAAAGGCCACATCATGGGTGAGCGACTTTTCGTTATGTGGACATAAAACTATTATGTTTGGAGGTGACAGTAGAAATGTGTCCATCGGGCACGCACGCATACACCCACTGGCAGCCATTTCGTTACATACGTCGAACTACTGAATCAAAACGGACCGACGTACGGACAAGGGCAACGCATAACCCCCCTCCCCCCACCACCACCACCACCAATTGGTGCACAACAAGAATTCCGCCACAGAACGCCTGCCGAGTCATTTGATCGTAACATGATCATGGACATGTGCAAAAGGAAGCATCACAAAAATCATCAAAGAAGTGTATGCTTTAAAACACGTAAAACGTCAAGGTTGAAGAAACTTTTTGAGAAAAAATAAAATCGCTCAGTGAAGGTGAAGGTTCACAGCCACCTGAAGGTCCAAAAGTCATGAGTGTGTTCCAAATGCTTACATGTACCGTGTGTCTAATGCATCAAGTCATATTAATGTTATATGATGATGAAGAAACTTGTACAAACTTCTTGACGCACAAAAAATGGCTAAGTGGTTCCGCAAAAAAAGTGTGATGGTAAAAAAGGTCAAGGTCATGTTAATGGCATCATGAGTGTGTTCCAAAGGCTTAAATGCGTCAAGTGTCCAAACATTGAAGCAACCCTTGAAGCAACATTAATGCTATGCGATTGTCGCAGCCCCTCCACTTGGCTGCCGTGAGTCTGTAATACAACTCGATCGATTGGCGTCTGTAAATGTTATTCAAACGATGACAATAAAGTACAATATAAACATGATAAACGGCGTACAAATATGAAGCATCGGTCTATGTTTTCATGACATTGTAACTTCCGATCTGGAGCTACGCTGGTTGGAAACATTCAACAACTAACGGTATACCAAGGAAAAATGCGAAATATAATCGCCTTGTGCCTGGATTATAATTCGCACCATTATATACTCAGTTCAGACTGCGTGGCGGCAAAACTCAGACCGTCGCTTCATAAACTTAGTTGGTCACTTTATGGAATACATGAACGTAAACTGGTAATACTTTGGGTTTGGGTTCGGCTAAACGTGAATGGCGTGTAGCTCTTTGCTGCGATTAAATAGCCATTCATCTATCAGGGGACGGAATATCATGAGCACGTATGTGCACCGACCTGGATAGCGTGAGCTAATGGGGACGCTATTCAGACCAACATATCGATATAATTCATATACATATACAGTATTATACAAGCTATGTGATTCACTGACTGTGGTTTTTAGTCCGTTCCAACAGCAAGTTCACTTACAGACAACGAGCTATTTTGAACAGCGAGTTGCTATAATTATCAATTAGCATACACAGGCCAGTAATACAAAACCCGGGTCAGACAAGCTGGTCAAGAGTTTATATAGAGATGGATCATATCTCTCATAGCCGGATAAAAACATCGAGGACAAATAATAAATTAAAACAATATAATACATACGTGTAAATCCTTCGGTGAATAACACTTTGTGAAATATCGGCAGTAGCTGCACTGAAGAATGTGTGAGCGTATCAATGGAACACGGCCAGTTAAATGCGCAGCTCAATATTTCAGACGGCACAAAACTATACCAAACAACGGGTCGTGTGCAAAATCACCTAGACCTTGAGACTCGCTGTACGGTATTGCTATGAATTGTAAGTTTTTCGCGTTACGTAGTATAGCTTAGAACGTATGTCTTAACATGACAAAGCACATTGTGTCCGTTAATGAGGCGTAACGACCAATGAGATGGTCACATGACTGATTGTATGGCACGGGCGGTTCGCAGTGCCGAGCTGAAGTGGTCAGTTCTATGCTCGCCTTTGACAACGCAATACGTATTTTGAGGCGTTTACAACTATTCACGACAACGCGACGAAATCCACCGGTAGTGGACGTGGACCAGCTTAAAGGCCCAACAATCGGTACCCTGGTACAGAATTTTGTAGGAGGGGCATATCCAATTACTGATAGCGTCCCTAGCCTGTCAGTTATACACTGGCTTTATAAATAGAATACATAAACAGCAGCACATGTTTGTCGTCTGCTCCCAATGTAGAACAGTGAGGCGGCTGCTGGATAGCCAGTGTAGATGTTTCATACTGACCAATATCTAGATATATGGTATGTAGGTTTGTTATCAAACGTGTGGTCCCATAAAACACACAAATTATACAATATATACCAGTCCCTATAATAGTGTTTGTATGTTTTAGTTGTGCAGGAAAATGATTGAGAATTTACTAAAAGTGTTAAAACTTGTATAGAATTTTGCTGCTAACTATTTCAAAGCAAAGAGTATTCTGATGCTATTATATAAATTATTAAAAATAGAAACACGTAACATTTAATGAAACGCCTTTCCATGTGTTACACAATGACAAAATGGGGCTTATTGAGTGTTTGATCAGTGTAACTCACATTCAGATAGCACATGACTACATCATGATGCAGTTTACATCATTGATTAGAGCCACCATGAATGACCACCAAACTTAACAGTGTAGATCCTGGTGAGGCTGCGAGGATGCACCGGCTGATCCGGGGATATGCATGTCGTAATGTGTCCACGTGTCCGTTACTTAGAGTGTGTCATGTATATATAATGAAACCTATATTGTACTTCTGGACCTGAACAAGGTTCCTATCTCCGATGAATTTTGCAAGTACATG
The DNA here is from genome assembly GCA_029237695.1 of Conchocele bisecta. Classification (NCBI taxonomy): domain Eukaryota; kingdom Metazoa; phylum Mollusca; class Bivalvia; order Lucinida; family Thyasiridae; genus Conchocele; species Conchocele bisecta. Next base: position 16,136,888 of record CM055267.1, on the reverse strand, counting down.
TAGTAACCAATATATAAGAATATGTGTTTGTAATAAGTCGTTATTTGATAAAAATGTGTAACTGTGTCATGTCATTCCACAGATAACGCCGTCCCAGTTAGACTACATTGCTGCAGATATAATATATGCTGACAGCTAATTAGAGACCAGTGTTGAAATAGCCATACTGCTATGTGTTAGGATACAGGAAATAAGGCTGCTAGCAAACTTGAATTCATGTAGTCATGTAAATTCCAGATCAGACTGCACATACATGCTGTTTTGTGACTGTGCATACTAACCCGAGTATATGCTGTTTATAATTAGTATATACTGCATTTTCACAGCCACTGTATCAAGTTCTAGGCGAAATATTTCTCTTGCTGGTCTATTAAACCATGGTTTTGTTTCATTCACCTTGTTATGTGCACACATTTAATTTGATATTACTGTCCAAAATCAAAGTTGTGCGGCTGGCACACTGTCTGATGTTGACCATACAGGCAGTTATAGCTGTTAGCATTATCACTAAGCACGTGGGGTTGTTTACAATGTCGGGTCATGAACTCAGCTCTATGCATGAATTGCATATGTCACAGCTACGCTCCGCCCGGCAAGTTTGAATCAGTTGTCAGTTGAGTACATTGTATTACTTCAAAAGCACATTTACATTTGTTTTCTTAAATCCAAATTTTTCTAAACCTTTCAAAGTTGTATTATCTATGTCTGTGTGAAATAGTGTACTTATTTGTCCAGTGGTATTTCTAAAATATCTGAAAATGTGTCCCTGAAGTGAAGCATGCATACAATTATCAAAAAGCCTGTCCAGCGCCATCTGGTGGCTTTTATATCCCAGTTGGGCCTTTAAAGGCCGAACAATCGGTACCCTTGTACAGCATTAAGAAGGAGGGGCATATCCAATTACTGATAGCGTCCCAAGCCTGTCAGTTATACACTGGCTTTATAAATATAATACATAAACAGCAACACATGTTTGTCGTCTGCTCCCAATGTAGAACACTGAGGCGGCTGCTGGATAGCCAGTGTATGTGTTTCTGTACTGACCAACTGCCCCAACTGCCAATCGTGATCCCAAACGGTAGTTTCTTAAACCCTGGTTTGAGCAATTAGTGTGCACTTGGCGGCAGAAACCACCGTTTTGACTCTCAAACTAGGGTTTCTGGTAGCTCAAACCCCAGTTTAGACTTCCCAAACCCTGGTTTAGGCTCGCCAAATGCATAATAATTCCCTAAACCCCAGTTTGAGAGTCTAAACCATGGTTTAGGCCTCCAAACCCCAGTTCGAGCAATTATTGTGCATTTGGTCAGAAACTGCCGTTCGATGTCGTAATCGAATTAAAAGCCTAAACCCTAGTTTGGACCCAAACCATAGCTTAAAGGCCCAACTGGGATATAAAAGCCACCAGATGGCGCTGGGCAGGCTTTTTGATAATTTTATGCATGCTTCACTTCAGGGACACATTTTCAGATATTTTAGAAATACCACTGAACAAATAAGTACACTATTTCACACAGACATAGATAATACAACTTTGAAAGGTTTAGAAAAATTTGGATTTAAGAAAACAAATGTAAATGTGCTTTTGAAGTAATACAATGTACTCAACTGACAACTGATTCAAGCTTGCCGGGCGGAGCGTAGCTGTTACATATGTAATTCATGCATAGAGCTGAGTTCATGACCCGACATTGTAAACAACCCCACGTGTTTAGTGATAACGCTAACAGCTATAACTGCCTGTATGGTCAACATCAGACAGTGTGCCAGCCGCACAACTTTGATTTGGACAGTAATATCAAATTAAATGTGTGGTTGGTATGCACGTAACAAGGTGAATGAAACAAAACCATGGTTTAATAGACCAGCAAGAGAAATATTTCGCCTAGAACTTGATACAGTGGCTGTGAAAATGCAGTATATATTAATTATAAACAGCATATACTCGGGTTAGTATGCACAGTCACAAAATAGCATGTATGTGCAGTCTGATCTGGAATTTACATGACTACATGAATTCAAGTTTGCTAGCAGCCTTATTTCCTGTATCCTAACACATACATGTACCAGTATGGCTATTTCAACACTGGTCTCTAATTAGCTGTCAGCATATATTATATCTGCAGCAATGCAGTTTAACTGGGACGAGGTTATCTGTGGAATGACATGACACAGTTACACATTTTTATAAAATACCGACTTATTACAAACACATATTCTTATATATTGGTTACTACATGTACTTACAAAATACATCGGAGATAGGAACCTTGTTCATGTCCAGATTCACAATATAGGTTTCACTATATATACATGACATACTCTAATTAAGCAACGGACACTGGACACGTTAAGACATGCATATCCCCGGATCAGCTGGTGCATCCTCGCAGCCTCATCAGGATCTACACTGTTAAGTTTGATGGTCATTCATGGTGGCTCTAATTAATGATGTAAACTGCATCATGCTATAGTCATGTGCTATCTGATTGTGAGTTAAACTGATCAAGCACTCAATAAGCCCCATTTACTTATTGTGTGACACATGGAAAGGTGTTTCATTAAATTTCACTTCTTTCTATTTTTAAAAATTTATATAATAGCATCAAAATACTCTTTGCTTTGAAATAGTAAGCAGCAAAATACTATATAAGTTTTGACACTTTTAGTAAATTCTCAATCATTTTCCTGCACAAATAAAACATACAGATACTTTTAGAGGGACTGGTATACATTGTATCATTTGTGTGTTTTATGGGACCACACGTTTGATAACAAACCTACATACCATATATCTAGATACTGGTCAGTACAGAAACCTCTACACTGGCTATACAGCTGCCCCCTCACTATTCTACATTGGGAGCAGACGACAAACATGTGCTGCTGTTTATGTATTCTATTTATAAAGCCAGTGTATAACTGACAGGCTGGGGACGCTATCGGTAATTGGATATGCCCCTCCTACTAAATTCGGTACCAGGGCACCGATTGTTGGGCCTTTAAGAAAAAAACTGGCAATCGTGATCCCAAACGGTAGTTTTCTTAAACCCTGGTTTGAGCAATTATTGTGCACTTGGCGGCAGAAACTACCGTTTAGACTCTCAAACTCTGGTTTATGATAGCTTAAACCACGGTTTGAGCTTAAACCAGGGATTAGGCTCAATGTATGGTTTTCATTGGACGAAACTTTTCTCAATGTCTTGTTTTGATTGGCTGACATAAATTCCTTCCCGCTGGAAGCGTAGTTATAATTGGTCGGATTATTTGGAAAGTCGGGTTTTCATTAGCTGACGTATTTTCGCGCGTCTGCAACAACAATTGAATGCTGAAATGGTGACAAAAATTAACAATGGTTATTTTAATAATTGCAAAAATAATGTTGTCTTATCATAAGACGAATATGAACATGTTTTCTTACTCTCTTGCCCGTCATAATCAGCATATTTTCCCAATTTATGAACAGTAGCTGCATACTATAGGTGTGAAACTGTGACGTCAGCTAAGAAGAGTGACCTTAGAACATATGTTTCCAGTGTATAACCTACTCATAATAATTATTGTATTTTTACATTCAGCAGATTGTTACTAATAAACATTGCTATATTGACTCAACGACCACCAGCGTATGGCCTGATCAGACAGCCGGGAAGAGCAGTGTGATATTGAGCTATACTTGTTGGCTATATCGTTAGGTACTTGCTCTATAATCACCAATTGTCAATAAACATCCGGGTATCACACCTTGGTGCAAACAATGGATTAAAATGTCATAAACGCAGTAATTATCAATCCTTTTTTTAGCTTATATTTAACGGCGGCACTGGCTCTATGACCTTGCATTCCGTCTCCCAAGAATGGGAGAAAGAACGGAGATAGAGATTTTTGAGAGAAGCCGGTAATTCGTATTTACAGAGCAACTACGAATTATCGGTACCCATTTACAGCTGGGTGAACTGGAGCAGTGTGGATAAAGTGTCTTGCTCAAGGACACAACGCACGCCGCTAGTCAGGCTCGAACCCACGACCCTTGGATCAGTAGTCCGACACACTAACCATTACACCACGGCGCTCCACTGATTATCAATCCACGCTGATCAGAATATCGACAATCGGTAGATCAATATTGTCAGCATGATCAGCATGCTCATCAACTTGGGACGACCATACAATTGCTAATACGTACAACAGTTTAGTCCCTGAGCAGCCGAATATCCGCTGAGCAGCCGAATATCTAGCTAGGTTGATCACACTATCCGTAATCTGTACACCGGTGTAGTCCCTGATCAGGCGGCATATCTAGTTAGGTTGACGAGACTATCCGTAGTCTGTACACCGGTGTAGTCCCTGAGCAGCCGGCATATCTAACTAGGTTGTTCAGACTGTCGGTAATCTGTACACCAGTGTAGTCCCTGGTCAGGCGGCATATCTAGCTAGGTTGTTCAGACTGTCGGTAATCTGTACACCAGTGTAGTCACTGAGCAGCCGGCATATCTAGCTAGGTTGATCAGACTATCCGTAATCTGTACTCTGGTGTAGTCCCTGAGCAGCCGGCATATCTAGATAGGTTGTTCAGACTGTCGATAATCTGTACACCAGTGCAGTCCCTGAGCAGCCGGCATATCTAGCTAGGTTGTTCAGACTGTCGGTAATCTGTACACCAGTGTAGTCCCTGATCAGGCGGCATATCTAGCTAGGTTGTTCAGACTGTCGGTAATCTGTACACCAGTGTAGTCCCTGATCAGGCGGCATATATAACTAGGTTGACCAGACCATCCGTAATCTGTACACCGGTGTAGTCCCTGAGCGGCCGGCATATATAGCTAAGTTGATCAGACCTCGGTAATGTGTACACCGGTGTATTCCCTGAGCAGCCGGCATATCTAGCTAAGTTGTTCAGACTGTCGGTCATCTGTACACCGGTGTAGTCCCTGAGCAGCCGGCATATCTAGCTAAGTTGTTCAGACTGTCGGTAATCTGTACACCAGTGTAGTGTATCTAGCTAGGTTGATCAGACTATCAGTAATCTGTACACCGGAGCAGCCGGCATATCTAGCTAGGTTGACCAGACTATCGGTAATCTGTACACCGTGTCCAGTTAGGTTGATCAGACTATCAGTAATCTGGACGCCAGTGAAGTCTCTGAGCAGCCGGCATATCTAGCTAGGTCGATCAGACTATCGGCAATCTGTACACTGGTGTAATCCCTGAGCAGCCGGCATATCTAGCTAGGTTGATAAGACTATCGGCAATCTGTACACTGGTGTAGTCGCTGGTCATGCAGAAGTTGTCTGTTTTTTCGATTTCCTTCAAGAAAACACTTAGTGATTTTGTCGATTATTTTTTATACAAATGAGCATATTACAAATGATTTTTATAATATATATGGACGACCTGTGCCCTGATATTTGAAACTAAATAACCATACGACCGGTATTTTTTAGTATGTAATCACATTGCGAATATTTCTTTTAAACTTCATTTATAATTATTTATACAATAATTACAAACAAACGCGGGAACAATTGTAGTCGGTGTAGACGGAGGCGTCTGTATGTTTATTATTTGGGGTTGAAACCGGAAATCTGAAAGAAAACAAACGTATCCTGTCTGGCGACCACCATCAGATATAAATGTAAATTGTATAAATATAAATTGAGGATCGAACCCGGGGCGCATGTGCGCGCTCTTTACTAATTGTGCTAAACGGTCCTGTTCAGATTACGTGGAAGTGTGCCCTCAAACGGTACTTTTATTAACAGTTGGCTCATTAACTGGGACAGGTATTCTGGATAAAAATGGTCACGAATAGAACTGGGCACAGGGGTTAATTAGTTTAATTTGATAAATTACTATTTCGCCTGTCGAATGTTTCTAAAATCAACATAATACAATTTGGAAATTGTCAGAAAAATAAGCATATCATAGATGTAAAATTATGGTAGTGCCAAATATACACGGCTTCTGGCATATCGCATCATGGTGACACTGGGCCAAACATGTTTTAGTAGTTCGTGTGTTGGTATTGTGTCACATGCATACTTACTGCGAACATAATTGTAGCCACCAGGGACATAGCCTACTGATTTGTATGTGTATCTGCTACCACTTACATGTACCTTAACAAAATATCACATTGAATCAGCCGTACGATTGCCGTTTGATAACAATGTAAATATTCTTTAAAATTACCACTTGTAAATATGGTTATATGAATGTATAGCAATTGTATTAGTATATTTGCAATCATTGCAGACACTGATCAGACTGCACAGATGCACAGGTCTCCAACATTTACATTACATTTAATAAGTCCGACTTTGGCAGATCGTTGTTAATTTACTTACTACATTGTACTAAACAATGTACGTCTGCGTGCCTTGTTTTTTATCAAAGGGCCGTTCTAGTTCTAGATTTGCAGATTAAACGCGTCTAATTTCAAACGAGCCGCTTCGAACAAATGTCGCAGGGTGGTGGAGCCGCATTCCAAAGAAATCTATTTTGTGATCGGGACAAATTTAGTGTATTATGGCGGCTAAAGTCTTCCTCTTGGCGTGCTCGGTGTAATTAAATCATCGAGAAGGTATCTCGAGGAAAACATTGAGGACACTTCTCACGGGTATCTTCGTAGAGCAGGCCAGATATTTGCTTCACACCACATCGGCGAGCCAAAACGGCGGATAGCTGGCTTTGTGATACCCTTGATGTTATCACGCAACAGTTTCCTGTTTTACACCACCCTTTCCGAGTCCTTTTCCTTCCTTACACTCAACATTTTCCCGACATTGATGTATACATATTGCATGTTTATGAAAATATAATTTCTTTTCAAATGGTAAACCCATTATGAACAAGAAACGAGGCAAAGCCACGAAGGCCAGGTTTTTTCCAAGCATGGGCACTTGGATAACATAATTATACCCACTTTTTGTAGACTAGATGGCCGTGGCCTGCATGTCGCGCCTTGGGGCGAGGCATGGACACTAAAAAATAGATATAGTAGATGGAAAAACTTTAACGAAAAAAATTTAACCGGACACACGGACGTACGGACGGACGGACGTATGCGAAAATGCCGACGATATCGCGCTTTCCGCAAGCGGGTGCGACAATGATGATAAACACCCATGTGAAGTATGAAGGTAATGGGTGAAGCAGTTGCAGAGATATAGTACACGAACAAACTTTAACAAATAAATTCAAAGTAATTTGACCTTGACATTGCGCACAGGGGCCGCACGGTTGGGGGTTAGAATGAAAATATGGACGATGATAAACACCCATGTGAAGTTTCAAGGTAATGGGCGAAGCAGTTGCAGAGATATAGTATAACACAAAAGTTTTAACCAACAAATTTATCCAGACGTACGTTAAAAAGTTAACGTTGAAAATGGCTAAGTCAATTATACCGCTAAGAATGTCGCTGGTACAAGGATCAAATTCGCGAAATGAAGCGACTAAATAGGATCGGAGAAACACTACCGAAACATTATCAAAATGATATTATTATAAAACCGATTAAAATCAACGATTCGTTTACGGTTCGATATTGCTTTTAACGAAGAAATTATTTAGAAGAAATCATTAATGCAATTTCAATGCGTCCGCGTGCGATAGTTTATTTTCCAACACGGCATTTTCATACTCCACTATAGCTAATTTATTTCGCAGATCAGCAACTAATTCTACCAGCTCCATTCTACCGCGTTCACCTTTAGCCACAGGGCAGCGTAGTTGCTTATGTCTATAAAGAGTTTGGGCACTAACGAACTTACAAGGGCATCTGGGGCATTGAAATTGTGGGGCGACACAAGGAAATTTTCTACGTCTCGATAGATGCCTTCGTAGATAGTCTTTACACGCAAAAGTCTTACAACAAGTCGCACACTCCATTTTGTATATATGTTTATATATTCAATTGGACGCGAATAAAAACATCATGTTCATCCAATTGAACAGATAAATTTCATAGGTTATATTACATAAAATATGATAACGCCAGAAATCGAAAGTTTGAGAAGAGAAGCCGAATCTCTAGGGATTACTTATAGTAAACGGTTGAGAGTTAGGGGGTTGACAAATCTGATAAACTCCACAAAGAATGAGGCGTTTATGAAGCGGTTTATCCGCGCCCACAAACGAGGAGCCTTTAAAGACCTCTCACTAGCGGAGGAAGTTGGTAACAGAATTCAAAAAGAAAGTATTGCGGGGTTAAGGGCCAGTGTAATCAAACCTTCAAGCACATCCGAAATTAGACGCACAGGCGACCCAAATAATAAGAACAAATCAATCGTTCGCGCGATAGTGGAAAAAGGTGAAGAAATATTGGGGGCTCACGATGAAACATTGGAAAAGGTAGAAAAGGGAAGACGGGTAGTTATATTATCCTTTCGTAAAAACATTGACATCAACGAGTCTGAACGCAAGTCCGATAAAATCGCTCCGTATCTAACAACCAATTTTTATTTGAGATATTCATATTCTTACAAGCTAGAACATATGGAGGAAACTAAAAATGGAAAACCTGAAACTATAATATTTCACAAAAATCTCGGTTGTAGCGAACCACTATCATCAATGAAAACCGTTAAAAAATGGTTGTCAGATAAGAAGCAAACACGAATAATGTCCGATAAAATAGACAGACCGAATACAAAGTGGAAGTTTGTAAGATGGGTACAGGTTTTTGTAAAGTTAATACAGGGCAGTAGGGGAATAGATTTGGGACTACAATCCAAAGAAGCGGCAGGAGGAGAACTTCCAGAATGGTTGAGGAATAGAAAAGGTATGTATTGGTATAGAAGTATATCAACCCACCAAATGTGACGTATGGTGGTTGAAAAAGGTACCAGCGCACTATGATGCAATAGGTAATAAACCAATGACAATAGGACTGTTTAATAATCACGCATTTCTGATAAAAAACCTTAAAAACCTATCTAAAATTTACGCCTGCGATAATTGCAAGCAGAAATTCACGAAAACGAGTAATATGAAGAGACACGGACCAACATGTATGAGAGGTGAGACAAAAGTAATATGTGATGGTAATTATTTAGAGCGCCCGCGTTCGTCGTTCGAGAAAGCGTTCTACCCATAAAAGGTTCTAACAGTTATGGTGCGATCGATTGGATGCACTCTGTGGAAAAGCGGGAGGGAATTCACATTCACCACGAACAGTGCGGACACGGAGGTGAAAGATGGATTTTAGGAGCTCCGGTAGATGGATACTGTCCAGAAAACAATATAGTATATCAAATACACGGCTGTTTACTGGCACGGGTGTGAGATTCATGCAAAGCATAAAAAAGAAGAACGCGCATCCACAATGAGAAGAGATAAATTTATTAGAAAAAGCAAAGAATTCAACCTAGTAGTTATGTGGGAATGCGAATTTCAAAGAACGGGTAAAGATATAAAGATCGGTTGCGACACTACTCTTTATCCATATCAGATAGTATACGATTTTGAGGCGTATCTCAGCCAGAAGTTGAAACTACCGGTAATAGTTTAGAGTACGAAGCCGAGCACGTTCCGGTAAGCGTTAGTATAGGAGATAATTTCTCAAGAACAGTAAGTCATATTTGTGATAAAGATCCCGCAAAACTTATAGAAAAATTCGCAGAAGATTTGAAAGTCAGGGGAAAAGCTATAAGAGAAGAAGTATGGTCAAGATACGAGTTTAATACGGAATATTTACGTGAAAAACAAATCGCCCAGATCGAACAGTGGATAGATCAAGTACCGGTTATAGGTTTTAACAGCAGTAAGTACGATATAAACTTAATAAAGAAATATTTAGTAGGTGAACTGTCATCAACAACGAAGAAAGTAATGGTTGGAAAAAGGGCGAACGCAACAATATTTCTATTTACTCCAGAGTTTAGATTTCTTGATGTAATACTTTATCTAGGACCCGGTGTAAGTTACGATAGTTGGATAAAAGCCTACGAATGCAAAGGACAGAAATCTTTCTTTCCTTACGAGTGGTTCGATTCTACAGACAAGCTGGATTACCCGGGACTACCGGATATAGAGAATTGGTATTCCAAACTATCTGGGAAAAAGTTACTAGACGAAACAGAAATAAGTAAATGTCGTAGAATTTTCCAAGAAAATAATATGAAAACTTTCAGAGATTGGTTGAAATATTATAACGATTTAGATGTAGCACCGTTCCTAGAAGCTGTGGGAAAAATGTGTGAATTTTATAAACACAGGGGGTGTAGATATTTTCAAAGACGCGGTAACACTACCGGGTGTGGCTATACAATATTTATTGAGAGGAACCATTAAAGAACAAAAATCTTCAAAGACGATTATACCGGAGGATGCTCTATGCGCACCGAAAGAAGAAACATACAAAATGATGAAAGATGCTCTAGTTGGTGGTCCATCAATAGTATTTACACGATATGCAGAAGCCGGTGTTTCAAATATTAGAGTGGGTTCCAAACCTTGCAAGGCTGTTTTGGGGTACGACGCAAACGCGTTATATTTATCTACGTTAAATAAAGAGATGCCGTGTGGGAAAGAAACTATACATCATATAAATAACCCACATAATCCTAAACTTATTAAAAAGTTTAGTAAAAGAGTTTTATCCGGAGACTGGTTTGGGTTTGCGGAGGTGGATATAGAAGTTCCACACAACTTAAAAGATAAGTTTTCTGAAATGTCTCCACTTTTTATAAACAGAGAAGTAGAGGTTGATGAAGTTCCCGCACACATGTTAAAATATTTAAAAGATACTGGCCGAACTAGAGGAAATGGCAGAAAATTGGTGGGATCCATGTCGGCCACTAAAATATTGCTGTACGCGCCACTGTTGAAATGGTATTTAAAACACTGCCTAGAAATAAGGGGAGTTCATCGTGTTATAGATTATATTAGTGGTAAACCTTTCGAATGGTTCGCTAAAGAAGTTACAGCCGCAAGACGAACGGGGGATGTAGAACCAAATAAGAAACCGGTGGCCGACATAATGAAATTATTAGGAAACTCGTGTTGTGGACAAATGATAGAGGCAACGGAGAGACATTTAAATACGACATATACGCGAGACGAAACCTGTGTTGACAAAGCATTAAGATCCGCGTATTTCGATGATTTGAAAGAGATAGGAGATGCGTACGAAATATCTTCCCGAAAACCCAGGTGTGCAGTAAAGAGACCCTTCCACTGTGGAATAGCGGTTTATCAACACGCTAAATTGAGAATGTTGGAATTTTACTACGACTTTCTAGACAAATACGTAAAAAGAGAAGACTTTGAATTAATACAGATGGACACGGATAGTATGTATATAGGAGTTAGTGGAAAAACGATAGAGGAATTGATTAGGCCTAACTTACTAGACGAGTTTGAAAAATAAAAAAATAAATGGTTGGCTTGGGATAAATAGAGGATTTAAAATGAAAGACGGCGTTATCAAAACGTACTGTCAACGAAAATTAGGATTCTCGGCGTACTACGATAAAAGACACGTGTTATCGGACGGAATACATACGGAACCTCTCTAAAGACTCTGTCGATCCGGGGGCAGCTGGGTGTCAGAAGGCACCATAAGAAGTTCTTCGCGAACAAACCCGCGAGAAGGCCCATCATCCAAATAGTAGAGCACGGGTTCATCGGGTTTGGTAATAGATCGATCTATATGATATACATTGAGAGACCACACGGGATCAGTCGCGCGGCGGCTGCCACCTTCGAGCTCTCCCGGTTGATAGAGGTACCGGACGTCAATATCCGATGGAAGTGCAATCGCCGATTGCTGCTCCTCTAAACCAACGGGTCGCCCGCGCGAGACGGCAGAGGGCTTGCTCGTCACCCTTTTAAACTTGATAGCATCTACGGGCTTCTTACCTATCAATCTGGTCACCTCTCCGTTCAGTGCGGAGACCACGGCGGGCAGTCAGGCCACCCACTCGGTCGATCGCGAATGAGGGTCTATAAGTTCTTTAGCATATTGGTGTCCGAACAGTCTCTCAGCCAGGGTTCGATTGAAGCGCTTCACGATCCCCTGGTCTCGGTGGATGTTGACGCAGCCGCGTCTGATAGAAACTTTGTGCTTAGACAATAGATGAGAGACCGCGCCCATGAACTCGCGGCCGGGATCGACCTGGAGAAGATTCGGCCATTTGAGAGGACTCCTTTTATATATTCGGGAAAGAGCCTCGGCCACCTCCTTAGACTCTTTAGTGGCCAACGGCTCAGCCCCCTTATAACGACTCGCTACGTCAACGATTGTCAGTGCGTACTTGTACGTCTTGCGACCGACGCGATCGTGAGGGAGAAACAGGAGATCCGCTTGGTGAACTTGGTTCGGAACCGGCACGTCGAATTTCGGGCGCGGAATATTGTGAGGCGCGGGTAAATAGATCTGCCAGATGGCCTGCTTCTTGAGCCATTCCTTGACAGCGTTTTCTGAAACCTTGGTCGCCGCCGCCGGTCGCCGCCGCGAGGTTCTTGATGGCCGCGAGTCCCTTCCAATAGCCGCGGGGGCTGTAGTACGTGTTCGCTAGCTTGCGCGTTAGTTTGGTATCAAGTTTGCGCGTGTTCATCGTAATGCGAAGTATTCTAATATATCGGACAATCTCCAACATGCACCCACCAGTTCGTCCTGTAACTGCGTCGTTAATAATAAACCTTCGTTGGAAGTACAATCACATTTGGAGGTTAAGTTCTGAAGGAACTCGGAGGAATCTAATTCATCGATTGGAGTTGAGGAGGATTCTAACATCCGCTTTGCGAAAAAGGGTGGCCGCTTTTCCATCCTCGCGCCACGTCTCGAGAGAATCTCGGGCCAGACGAATCATACTCTTTGCACCAGCTATACGATGTTTTTGGGCAGTGTAGCATACATCGATCATAGCGTAATAAAGTTCGTCAACTAACATCGTTCTATATATATATTTAAAAAAATGTTTTAAAATAATTATTTCAATCTCGATTGAGTATATAGTAGCTGACGAGACCCGTCGCAGCCATTCCCACGACGATGAACGCGATCTCGCGGTCTTTTTGGGTCTCTGACGGTACATAGAAATCTGAAAGTTGGGGCTCGCGATCTAGTCCCAATTGCATTGCATCGAGACTTCTCTGCGGATATGCCAGCGCGTACTCGCGGTTGGCTTCTTCAACGTTCTGAAAAGTTTGCGCGGTGTGATTCTCGCGGCGAAGCTCTTCGTTGACCCAGTCCAGATGGGCGGTTCGTTTTCGTGACCACGCTTCCTTTGCGCTATTAAGTTGTTCTACAGCTAAATCGTGACGCTTGCGCTCCTCATCCACGTTCGAGTTTTGTAGTTTAGAGAATAGAAAGTTGCTGCCGCTGAACGCCAATGCGTTCACGAGCGCTCCTCCTACTATTATTCCGATCGAAGCCATTTTATTTCCATATATTAACGGGTAGAATTCCAGCTTTAATTAGATAATCTCGGGTCCAAACTGCGGCAGCTACATCTAAGGTCACGAGCCCTACGTCTCTCGCAGTAAAGTCCAATTTGGGAGCGGACCCTCCTAGGGTCATCTTTGATAGTCGAGCGTACCCGATACTGAGACCCGATATCACCACGGCGTGATAAAGCGCATTCACTATCATTTTACGATCTTTTTCAGCCATTATTGCATATAAAAGGGATCGCGTTTAATGTTTAAATGGGGCGCATCCCTCAACACTGTTGAATGCGATTGGATTGGGACCGCATCCAACAGTGTTGGTGGTTGTTTTTTCAATTTCTACCTTGTTGATGATTGGGGGTACCTGTTGTTGAAACAGTAAAGCACATACAGGGTGCCCACAACCGACAGACCACCAACAATAACCCAGGGGATCCAATCAGTTGGAGCAATCGGTTTCGATCCAATAGCGATTGGGGGAGAAACAGCTGCCACCGGGTGTTTTGTCGTCTCTGTCTCCGATTGCAACGACCGTTTGGCCTCTCGAAGCTCGGCGAGTATTTTATCTTGTTTAGCTTTCCGTGTGGCAGCCGCTGCTCGCCCAGCCGCCTGTCTTTTGGGATTTTTTGTTATATGCTGAATGTCATCCAGTGGCGGAGAAACACTCGGGTTCGATTGTCTTGGAGCAACGAGTTCAACTCCGTCACTCTCGCAGGTGCGTCTTGTGTCATCATTTATAATATTAGGGCTTATAGTTCGTGGACATATATGTCCAAATTGACAGTGTTTACCCGTGGTCAACGCGGTTGTCAGCGGAGCTAAGTACATTCCAAACTTGTGATAAATTGAGCAGCATGCCGTTCTAAGAGTGTGTCCTATAAAAGGGTCGGTCTCTAGATCGCGAATCAACCCCGCGGTGTCCGATATAGGGAGAAGTATACTAACGGTGATAGCGTACAAATGAATAGCCGCCGATCCGAGAGTTTTTGTCATCTCCGCACCTAATTTGGATTCGTATCGCGCGTACATTGTATCGACCTCCGCATCTGACATCCTATCCACCTGAAAAACTGAGAGACGCCTACCGAGATAATGATCCGATTGTCCCCCAGCAACCAGCGCAGCCAACCGCTCGCGTCGCATCGAATGAGTCTCGGTCCTTGCAGTGGAAGAGGGCGACCCATTTCGTTTGCACGCGCAGATCCTTTAGGACGGCGTTGTACTTCTGAGTGGAGATCCATACGCTTTGCCTCGCATGGCGGCCAGAAAATGAGAGCTCGGAGAGCATGTCCTTCTTTTTGGTCATCGCCGCCTTGGGCCGAGCAGTCGTCAATCACGTATAGGGTGGGCTCTCCCTGGAATATTTGATAGAAGACACGCAGCCAACCGTGAAGCCTGTCGCCGGGGTCAACGACGTATACCTCAGGGTCGGTCCATATCCACGGGCGCCGCTGATAAGTATCGTTGTGCCGCACAGTGGGACACAGGATCACAATGTGACGAAAGGCATCGCGGTAGGAGCCCTCTAGCAAGTCCAGGATGAAAACCGTTTTTCCACATCCTGTCTGCCCACATATTATAGCAGAGTGGGCATCTCCAATCGTGAATTGGTATTGATTGCTAAAATTAGTATAAAGCTGAGACGTATCGACCATCTTCTATATTGAGTTGCGCGTCTGTAATTATATATAAGTACACGTTCAATGGCCCGGCTCCATCCGCCTCTTTGGTTATCTGGATCGTCACACCCTCGCTAGCGTTCTCAACTTGACGTCCGCTACCGTGCATTTGGTCGTCGTCGCTGGCTCGCATGTCTAGCCATAGAGTGTATTTGGTAGTCAAAAAATCCGAGAGGGAGACGTCCGAGAGCTGCAGGTCTTTGGCAACCGCGGCAACCTCCGGGGAACGCTTTGAGCCGGAAGCAAAATGTTTTCTTACTTCGTCCCACTGCTGGTGCGCGCAAAGACCCGCGCTGTAGAGTTGATTGGGTACTCCCTCGATCGTCACCTCTACCTTCGTGATTTTGGGGTTATAGAATTTGTCGGTTTTTCTAGCCCCGAGCGCGAACCGACCCTCCTCGAACAACATCAGTATACCTTTCATCGAGCGGGCGGGTACGTTGACATTAATATTCCACAATGTGTCGCTTTTGTCTTTCGTCATCTTGCGGTGGCGAAGAACTCGGTCGTAAACTATGGCAACGCGCCCGACATACTGGGATCTGATTAATCGCGCGAGTTCGGGCATCGTGACCATGTCGTACTCCAGCGACACATTGTCGATCGTATACTTCGATGTCATGTCAGTGGCTATGATAACTCGGCCGTAGTCGTTGAACGTTAGTTCGTATTCGAGGCTGTCCGCCAAAGCGCTCTGATAGTAGGGCATGTGACTCTCCAGCAACTCAAAGTCGAGCGGGATGTTGAATCGGTTGCCGTAAGCGGCCGCGACCGCGTTGTCGCTCGTGACGTTATCTGCCTTGTCACCAGCCCCGATTCTAAGTCTGGTTACGTTCTTATTTCGACTGGTGTCAATACCCTGATAGACAGCGTTTTCGCGCTCTTGCGCCGTCTTCTACAGGTCCTGGTAGCAATGGTAAACGTCGCTGTCATCGATCGACATCACCTCATTACCAGAAATCTTTATCGTGGTCTTCTTGACGATGGCGCGACCCAGGTTCTGAACGATGGTTCGGTCCGCGTCCGTCGACGTAAGCGAAATAGTGAAAGCGAGGCGAACAGTCCCCGGCATAATGACGTCGCTAGCTCCGAGGTTGGGGAAGCGGACTAAGAGCTGCTGGCTGTGGTCGATCGTCGATGGGTTGTTCGTAATAACGACACTCTGTCTCACACCTTTTGCCCCGAGGGGCTCACGCAGACTGCGATATGGATTGAGTTTGCGACCGTATTGACTCGAAGACATAATCTATTAAACCTGTATGGTTTTGTCTTTAATATAATAATAATTATTAAAAAAGATGGCTGGTCTCGATATTGGCATGGACGAATTCGGCATGGACGATTTCCTCGATGATTACGTCGATGATCATGATGATGATGATGAAGAAGAAACGACCTTCATAGGACCCCACCCAAGAAGAATCCGTTTCCATCTAAGAATACTAGACGTTTCTTCCCGACACCCGAGAAGTTATTCCCGACACCCGAGAAGTATCGGGGTAATACACCTTTACATACGTGGGAGGCCCCACCCGAAACTCCGGCATGGGCGGGCTGTGTCGATATTCCTGCGGGGATCTCCAAGGGTGAGCTGGCCGGACTCCCGGAAACGGATTCTCTGGTGAAACGGTGGGAGAGTATAGTGTCTAAACACGGTGTCTGACGTACAAGAACGACCCGACCAAGTTCCTCAACCCCTCTTCAGTGAGCCGATATGGAGCAGACCTCGCTCGAGCTCTCGGAGTGCTCGATGATCGGTCGCAGGTGCCTAAAAAAATGGTAAAAACCATGCAGGATACCGACGAAACGCTGGTGAAGACGGCCGCCGCTATAGAAACGAGCGATATCAGCGAGGTCCCTCGTACAGTCACCGACGCTATTAACACAGTGGAAACCACGGTCAACGAAATAACCGGCACGAAGTATGACCCACCGTTACCTCTTCGCGAACTCCTGGGACTCGATAAGGTTCTGCAAACGGGCCGTGGTGAACTAGTTAATAACCTCTCCACACTCACGGAGCTGGACGAACATATCGAGCAAGAAGAAAGAAAACTTGGGGAAGCCCGTGGCGATAGAGAATCTACCGAGTGGATCAACAAACTCATGCGGTCGTTGCGGGATGAAAGAGAAGCTCGTTTAGCGGCTGTCGATGATCGGTCGCAGGTGCCTAAAAAAATGGTAAAAACCATGCAGGATACCGACGAAACGCTGGTGAAGACGGCCGCCGCTATAGAAACGAGCGATATCAGCGAGGTCCCTCGTACAGTCACCGACGCTATTAACACAGTGGAAACCACGGTCAACGAAATAACCGGCACGAAGTATGACCCACCGTTACCTCTTCGCGAACTCCTGGGACTCGATAAGGTTCTGCAAACGGGCCGTGGTGAACTAGTTAATAACCTCTCCACACTCACGGAGCTGGACGAACATATCGAGCAAGAAGAAAGAAAACTTGGGGAAGCCCGTGGCGATAGAGAATCTACCGAGTGGATCAACAAACTCATGCGGTCGTTGCGGGATGAAAGAGAAGCTCGTTTAGCGGCTGTCTCAATTAACCGTGAGACACTCTCTGGACAATTAAGTCTTAGCCACGAATCAATCACGAGTATCCACGCCAATCTCCTGGCTAAATTAGCAGGAAAGGTGGCTGCCGCGCTGCCTTGGTTGATAGGAGGTCTCCTCTCCTTCTTGTTATCTATATTATCAAAAACGGCCGGATGGCTCGCCAATAATGCTTGGGATTTAATCGTGGCTATCGCCGGTCTCCTACTTTTAGCCTCCCGAGAGTTCCTAAATCCAAAGCACAAATAGTCCGACCGCCACGAGGGCAACGACGAGCCCTAATTTCTCCTCCTCGTGGGTTGTGACACTATTTTCCCCTGTTCCAATCCAATCGCGTTCAACAGTGTTGAGGGGGTAACTCAATTCGTGAATTGGGGGTCCTATTGCAGAGGATGAAACGGGAGCGGAACTCGGTGGAACACTGGGTTCCAATGAACTTGATGGGGTGTCCAATTTGTGAATTGGGGTTGGTGCTTGCGGTTTTATGAAATCGGTTCCACTGTTGGGGGTGCGCTTGATGATATCCACGTTCACGTTCCCGTTGTGGCCGATTTTTTGATTAACGGTGGCGATTACGATCTGATTATTGTAACCGTCAACCGGGTCGTCTCGTAGTATCATATTGCTCGGTGCCATATAAAGACCTATTCCAAATACATAGTCTACTGGGGTGCTGGCATTCTGCAAAACGTCTTGATACTGCTTGATCGCCTTCTCCAGGTCCACCTTAGCTGAGATGGCGTCCTCTACAAGTGCCAAGATTTGTTTTTGCCCGTCAAACGCCGTTCCCGTGCCTAGTATAGAACTGCAAGTTTGCTTCTGTGCGCCGAGGATGGCCCAGACGTATGTCCGAATGGAGTCGTTGAGGCGAGTAACACCAGCCTGCGTGAACCCCATACCCTTATCTAACATAAATGTACCCCACGCGTCCTGGACCTCAGCAGCCTGCTGTATGTAATCTACGTGAGCTCGTTTCGAAGGTAACCAATTGCAGGATGAGACGCCGCAGTGCCGACCTCCAGATACTTCCGGCCCGAAGGTCATCTTCGCGGGATCAAAATTCCCGGCGTTCCGACTGACGATGTGGTCACCAGTGTGATCGTGTCTAAAATCAGTCTGCGTCCAATTCCCGGACTGGCCCCGAATGAGAACGTCCCCGAGGCCAGTGCTGTTAGGAAATACTTTCTGTCTCCAGTCCGCATCTTTTGAAACGTTAAATTCGTTACACAGTCTTTCGAACGCCCTACGATCGTATGTGTTGGAAATGGGATTCCATGCGTCATCTTGAGGTAGTGGAATACCTAGTTATTTGATAATCCTCCTAATGGTGTAATACGCGTGAAAGTTGTAGACACTTCGGATGTTGCTTTCCACCCGTTCACGGCCTCCATCGTAGTAATCTTTGGCAGCCTATATTGTTCAAAGATGTCGGGAAAATTGGTGGTAAAGCCACTTTTCGGTCTAACTGTTACAGTTGGGTGTACAAGGTGGTTAACAACGTATTTTTGTGTGTATTTACCTCCGACCGCGTACTTTGCATTAGAGTTAAAGCTAAATGCTTGGGTATCCATTGAAAGATATTATTATGTTTGTTTCTATCACTAATGTTCAAAATGAGAGTTGTGAACTTCAAAATTCAATCGACAACTGCTGCGGAAAACGCCGGGTAGGCCTCAGATCAATCACCTTCACGGTTGGGTGGAAAAACGTGGGGGAGGGCGAAGGGTTCACCTACGTGAAGGATAGACGACAAGTAGGTGTAAAGCTGCCTCCCGGCCTTTGGAGTTCGAGAGCCCTCCAAGCTTGTGTTGCGTCGGAGCTTGATGGTAGAGCCAGCCTCACAATCTCGAAGGTTACCGGACTCGCGACCTTAACCGTCGAACCCGCCAACCGGGTAACGATCACCGAGGATTTGGCTGTGCGGCTCGGTTTTACAAAAACATACTCCGACAATAGGGGTTGGTTTAATCCAGGTGAGTACACCGGCGACGACCCGGTGGACTTCGTCTTCACGAAAACTCTCAGGGTGCACCTGGATCAATTGAACACATCGTACAACACGTTAGATGGAGCTCCCAGCACATTATTAAAAACTGCGCACGCCAGCGACTGTTTCTATGGTGAGACCCTGACCTTATACTTCCCAACCCCGGAGATGAAAGTTTTGGAATCGGGACACATCCACGAGTTGAAGATTTCTATTCTTGATGATCAAGTGAGAAAGTTGAATAACTATTACCCGATTTCGGTCGTTCTCGAAATAACCGATTAAACATTAATATATATACATATTAATCATGTAATCATGAGTATATACGGTCCAAGTAGTTCCAACTTAGAACGGGACGTTCCCGTCGCGGCCGCAGCATACGATGAAGCCGCAAGGCTGGAGAGGGGCGTATCACAGTCCCACACAGTTTTAACTAGGGCGGTTGAACAAATTAGAACATTGCAAGCTAGCAGACACGTCATAACAGTTTGGGCCGAGGAGCGGGGTTCACTAAGCGAGGGGGCCTACGAATATTCATTCGGTGCCAACGGGAGCAACAGATACGGGGGATACACCGTGGCAGTGTCTGGGACGATATTTCGAATGGCAGTCTGCTCGGTCAACTTTTGCGGACACGCCACTGATGAAGTCCGAGTGAATATCGTCCTGAATGGTGTAGAACAGAATATTGGCATCACCAAACACGCGGGGCAGAGGTCAGGGTTTACTATATTCGATGATGATACTACAATTAAAGTTTCGGCAGGTAGTGTTATTAACTTTGTTACAAAAATTGCTGCCCAATCAGCTTCCTCCACTGTAGTGACACTGTTAATACAACTTGATTTATGATGAATGATGAGAAACTAAATCCACACTTACCTTCGGGGACGGTCGACCCGGCATCCTTTAGGATGACCAGGATCGTCGAGATACAACATATTCTACAACACGAGGGAGAGACGCGGACGGGTTATGCGAAGAAGAAATATAGGCGGTCGGTCAATATATTAGAGGGGGTGAGCACCGCGTTAGCCTCAGCATCCGTTATAAGCGGGGTGGGGAGTGTGTCTTTATTGTCAACAGTTGTCGCTGCACCGGTCGCGGCGACCTTGAGTGCTGTTGCGGCGGGGGCGGGAACTGTTTTGCATGACGACCAGACTCGTGGGTCGAAAAACTAGAGGCCAAGAGTCGAAAGCACGATCGAATAGCGGTTCTCGCGAGATCTAAGAAAAAACAGTATCGACGTTATCGTGTCAAAAGCGATAGCCGACAACGATATATCAGATAGCGAGTTCAAGATGGTCGTCGAGGAGATGTCAGTGTATCAGGAGTTAAAGGGTACGATCCGGTCCAAGGCTCGACCACAAATTCTCGCGGACGAAGACGTAAAAAAACTCGTTATGGAGGGGAGGGCCGACGAGAGAAAAAATCTCCTCGCCCGTCTCGGGATGTGATATGCTTATTCGCGTGTCTGCAGCGGCAGCAGGATATTCCTCCACCATACATTCCAGCTGTTCCGACGGCCCCTCCATACGGAACATAAAAAATAATAATTTAGGGCCCCGTTACGACACCCACTGACCACCATACATTTCTATAAATCGTGTAACCATTTCTACGATATCGCTTAATAAAGAAATTGAAAAAATTATTACTGAACAGAACGAATTTATGTTGTAATCACACCAAGTAGACGACAATGTCACAATTACACGGGTTATGAATATTTATAGCCGAGTTTATTTCTATGTAAACTGGCTATCTGAATTTATTTTTGTATCAACCTCAAGCGGTCGGATAGGAACGCCGTTGTCATGCAGTTGTTTACCATAGCGACCACATTTATAGGGATAGAAATAAATAAATAAAAACTTTAGCTCCAACCGCGGCGCGAATCCACGACCCACGTCTCTGTAGAGTGTCGCGTTAACCACACGACCACGAAGGCTGTTATGATAAACACTACCTAGTGTTGTACAATTATCGGTTTACACAGACGGTGTGTACACAGGTTATGTGTATTTATAGTCGAGGTTAACAGACGGTACACACACTGTTATTTATAGCCGAGTGTATTTCTCCTTATCGATGGTATGTAAACTGACTATCTGAAATTATTTTTCATCAACCTCGAGCGGTCGGATAGGAACGCTGTTGTCATGCAGTTGTTTACCATAGCGATCACATTTGTAGGGATAGAAATAAATAAATTAGCTATATTGGAGGAGGAAAATGCCGTGTTGAAAAATAAACTATCACGCGCGGACGTATAGAATTATGCAAAATCCCCAATTGAACAAATATTTCTCTTTTCTTTTTTTTTAGGAATTCTGCAAAATCCCCAATTGAACAAACATTTCTCTTCTTTTTTTTTTCTTCTGATAATTAATTCGGCGGCCGGCGCATTATCGGGTGGCCGAAACCATTACAGATTTGTCACTTTATATTTCTGGCGTATATAACCTATGAGATTTATCTGTTCAATTGGAAAAAACATGATGTATTTATGACACCGATTGTCACGTTTTTTGGTGTTGGTGACCAGTTTGTGCTATTGGACGAAAACGGTGTTTCTCGGGGGCGGTGGAGTAGTATATAGGGTGGGGAAATGATACCACCGTTAGGTGGTATCATTTTGACTCCCTATATACTACTAATGTCTCCGTTCGAGTACATTAAAGATAGGGCTCTCAAATTATGAAAATATATTGTTACGGAAATTAAATGTGTACCTAATTATATAACTATTCAACTAGTATTTCAAATTAAAAGTGTTCGTTTTTACACAGTATTAACTATTATTTGCTTCAATACCGTGTTAGTAGTGGTGATCACTATAAAGTATAGTTAGTGTACACCAGAAATTGCATTGGACAAATAAATATCGACATCCTTTGAATAAATATCGAATTTTGGTAATATTTTGAGAAAGCTCTGTTGTCTCCCCTGACCGCAATATATATATTTCCGTCATACAAATAATACAAAATAGTACCAATATGTGTACCCGGTAATACACATTAAACGCCCTGTTTCTATATATTAATGACATCTCTAAATGCTGAACAAATATTACCCCTACAATACATCCGGTTAATGTGAGGGACCCCATATTTAATCATTTATGAAGGGCTCCATTATAAGCTTTGTGTAAAGAGCTTTATACCAACTTAGTTAAAATGCGTATTATTTACCTAGTATAGCAGTAGTAGAGATGGAATGTCAACTATTTCACATTAAAACTACCATTATGAGTGTCGAATTTGTAATGTTTCATTACATAATTTTACTGAATTAACACATGTAAACTAAAGCATAAAGCACACAGACTAAATTATTTAATTATATATTTACATTATAGTCAATGTTTTGTCCTACTGTCCCATTAAACAATAGTTAACTGAACTGTCACTGAGGGGTATCGCAGCAGTTTAATGGAAGGATACCTCGCGGCCATTATGGCGCTTTTGAGGCCATATAAAGTTGCTTTATTGAATATAATCCGAACTTTGGGGGGAAATAGGGCGGTGTGTGTCATATTTTTTAAATTTTTATTCAAATTTGTTGTAAATAGTTTTAACACAAAATACTTAATGATTTATCTTCAAATACATTCAAATAAAAAATAGTCTGGTATGACTGTTTGGGGCGGGTGGGGATTATATACAGTGAATTAATTTCATATCGCCTGATGATCTCTGAACAGAGCCGCCGGACACACAGGTTGAAGTAACGAACCAAAGTATACATATATTAAATTAAACCTATAAGTATAAATAATTTAGAAAAAAAAGCTAATATTGTTTTACTCCATCTTATAACACATTTGTGTGCATAGGAAGGAGCAAAGATTTTTGTTAGCATATTATTTTCAATTATTGATGCTTTTCTTGTATATATAATGGATTTATAGACCATGGTCAATCACTTCAACCTGTGGTCGGACACACGCCACACATGACACACCGATGTTGTGTATTGAGGTCGTGTATGTAGGGAGCAACTACTGGTTAGATGCAGCCGTTAATTTTTCGGCTCAATCTCTACAATGCACAGAGAGTAGGATAGTAATGTTGGTTTATTGTCGTCAGTGCGATGGTGTGGGTGTTTGGTCAATAATAGTTGTTGTTTTTCATACACGCTGAAACGTTTGAATAGTAAATTGCATCTGTTAATGTAGCTTGGTGCCAGACATCACCATTGTGGGTGTCTTCATAAATTGTTTAGTTAATATGTCTATATTATTTGAAAATATAATGGATTGCGGGTGAACATCAATATTTATTGTTATATTATATAAGTTAGATAGGAAGAATTTCGGGTGTACGAAGCCATGTACACTTCCATGTGTTTTCAAATTGATTCACGTAGTACAACAACAATGACACATCCTTGAGCTCGCGTGAACTGTCTGACATGTGACACAAATATTTCCGGTGTTGAGTATCATATCCGTCATACTTGTTTCTGATAATTATCCAAATATAAGTGTGCGAAGCCACGTACACTTACTGTACATTTTTGTCTGTAAATATTCTGTTATGATTTTGGGAGTGACCCTGTTAATCGATCTAAAATGACTTTAGCTGATGATAAGCCATTACACATCATATATAAATAAATAATACTTATTAATAATCTTGTGGAGCTAACCTAGTTTCAGGATGTTCAGTACTTTGATTATGTTTGCAGATGTCTGAATTTATCACGTTTTGCTATATAAAATAGGGAATAAATGAGAACAAAGCAAAAACAGTTGAACGTTCACATATTTTAGCGAACATGTTTCAGCTCACAAAAGTGAATACTTTATTATCATTAGAGTACGTTTACACATAAGTTTGAAAATCAATGAATATTTTAACAAGAGGGCCATGATGGCACAAATTCGCTCACCTGACTCATGAACACCAGAGGAGAATGTGACATTGAGTTCATGTGTTTTAAAAAAATGTGCTATATTTAGATGGCGGTCATCTTGTATTAAGCGATGACTCTCATTTTATCAAATCTGAAAATGCTTCACCCAAGGATCTGAACTTCCTATGAAGTTTGGCCAGCATCGGCCATGTGGTTCCTGAGAAAAAGACGTTCAAAATCTTGAATAAATGGACCTTTTGGTGGCCATAATGGATGACATAATCATCCAATTCCGACAAATATTGCACCAGAGCAATCGCCTCATCGATACCTTCAATTTGATATATGACATGACCATATTCGGTCAAATATAAAATTTGCCCCAATTTGACCCCAGAGGCCACGCCCATTTTTGACCCCGGGGTCACCATATTCACAACTTTCAAAGAGCATTGTAAATCAATCATTCTTACCAAGTTTAGTCATTTTGGATTAGCGATGACCTCCATTTGAACAAATCTGAAAAGGCTTCATCAATGGACCATAAGTTTTAAGTTTGGCTACCATGGGCCAAGTGGTTCATGTGAAGAAGACTTTTGAAATCTCTAATAAAAGAACGACCATTTGACATTTTGGCGGCCATCTTGGATGACATAACAATCCGATTTCGACAAAAAATGTACGAGAGTGATCGCCTCATTGATACCTTCGATTTGATATATAACATGACCATATTCGGTCAAAAATAAAATTTGACCCCACGGGCCACGCCTATTTTTTACCCAGGGGTCACCATTTTAACAACATTGAAAGAGCATTGTACATCGATCATTCCTACCAAGTTTCGTCGAAATCTGGCTAGCGGTTCATGAGAAGAAGATTTTTTAAGAATTTATGCTCCTTTTAGACGGCGGCCATCTTGGATTAGCGATGACCTCCATTTTAACAAATCTGAAAAGGCTGAACCGATGGACCATAACTTTTAAGTTTGGCAACCATGGGCCAAGCGGTTCATGTGAAGAAGAATTTTGAAATCTCTAATAAAAGAACGACCTTTAGACATTTCGGCGGCCATCTTGGATGACATAACAATCCTATTTCGACAGAAAATGTACCAGAGTGATCGCCTCATCGATACCTTCGATTTGATATATAACATGACCATATTCGGTCAAAAATAAAATTCGACCCCAATTTGACCCCACGTGCCACGCCCATTTTTGACCTCGGGCTCACCATTTTAACAACTTTGAAAGGGCATTGTACCTCGATCATTCCTACCAAGTTTCGTCGA
Source organism: Conchocele bisecta (assembly GCA_029237695.1). Lineage (NCBI taxonomy): Eukaryota > Metazoa > Mollusca > Bivalvia > Lucinida > Thyasiridae > Conchocele > Conchocele bisecta. The sequence goes on along the minus strand of CM055267.1, from coordinate 16,111,099 downwards.
AATCCGGCTAGCGGTTCATGAGAAGAAGATTGTTTTAATAATGTATACTATTTTTAGACGGCGGCCATCTTGGATTAGCGATGATCTCCATTTTAACAAATCTGAAAAGGCTTCACCCATGGACCAATACTTTTAAGTTTGGCTACCATGGGCCAAGTGGTTCATGTGAAGAAGAATTTTTAAATCTCTAATAAAAGAACGACATTTTGACCTTTCGGCGGCCATCTTGGATGACATAATCATCCAATTCCGACAAATATTGCACCAGAGCAATCGCCTAGTTGATACCTTCAATTTGATATATGACATGACCATATTTGGTCAAAAATAAAATTTGACACCAATTTGACACCACGGTTCACGCCCATTTTTGACCCCAGCGTCGCCATTTTAAAAACTTTGAAAGAGCATTGTACATCGATCATACCTACCAAGTTTTGTCGAAATCCGGTTGGCGGTTCTTGAGAAGAAGATTTTTGAAGAATTTGTGCTATTTTTAGACGGCGGCCATCTTGAATTACGTAATGACGTCATTTTAACAATTTTGTAATCCCCCTATGTAAGGAACATGACCATGAAGTTTGGTGACTATAGGCCCAAATGTTACCAAGGAGAAGACGTTTGAAAATGTTCACGGACTACGGACGACGGACATATTGCGGTAACAATAGCTCACATGAGCTTCGCTCAGGTGAGCTAAAAATGTAATGGGTATTTTGTACTCTCACATTTGAAATTCGTTAATGCGTATTGAGCTGAAATAAATGAGTAAACACATGCCGTATCTAGAGCTCGGATGTGTATACGTGACACATACATGTGCATGTAGTAACTAAAAAGGAACACATCGAAAATTAAACGAGATTATTATATACATTATGATGAATATTTATTTTTACGTTTACTCTGGAAAATATAAGTATATAGTATGATAATTGCCTGCCAACGGACATACTATTTTAGTATGCATAAAGGCCATGCGTATTGCAGCTGCTGGATGTGTTAGAAGACTGGTCGGACTATGTAGATCAAAATCAATCTTGGGACCCGGTAAATTTAGATTTTGCAAAGGCCTTCGACAAAGTGAGCCATCAACGACTGATAAGGAAATAATCAGCAAACGGGATAAAGGGAAGTTTTTTTATTAGGGTTGAGGATTTTCTTAGTGGAAGAAAACAATGTGTAAATGTGACAGGTCATAGCTCAGAGTGGAAAGATGTATTCGCTGGTGTTCCCCAGGACAGCGTACTTGGACCGATATTGTTTATTATATATGTAAACGATTTGCCAAACATTATCAACAGCGAGATCATGATTTTTGCCGATAACACTAAAGGTTATGAAACTACAGACCATTTGTAACAGTCTATAAGTCGATTTAAATACTAGCAGTAGTTGGGCCTCGACATGGGAATTGAAATTCAATGTTGAAACATGTAAATTAATACAGTATGGAAAGGATAACAATAAATTTGATTATTGAATGAACTCGGATAAATCGTGCAAAGTGAATGAAGAATGTGATCTCGGTATTATATTCCAAGACGACCTGACATTAAATAAACATATTTCGTGTAAATTGTTAAAATGCAAAAAAAATATATTGAGACTAATTAGTAGGTCATTTACAAAGCACTTGTGCGACCCCCTTTGGTTTATGCTTGTCACGATAAGGTGCATTTTATCAGGTATTGAAGAATTATTCCTCCAACAGGTACATGTATGCTGATAGACAATGATGTTGACTGTGTTGATAGTGACCATGTAAGTGAAGATGATGTTCATGAAACAGAAAGTGACTTGACCCACGTAAGAACACTAGAAACAAAGGAAAATCTAGACAATGTCCCGATTAGTTATGATTTAAGTAACCTACAAAGGCAAGACATTCATTATATCTTGGTTGATCTTCAGGATGTGTTGCCATATATGCATGGAAAGTCTCACATATTACAGCATCAGATTAAGTTGAGATCAGAAGTACCTATGAGAACCAAGAAATCAAAGGATCTGAGAACATCGGAGCCGATTATCTTAGCTAAAACTAAACAAATGAATGAGTATTAATTTTTCTTTCAGAAGAAAAGGGGGATGTCACGATAAGGTGTATTCTATCAGGTATTGAAGAATAATCACTCCAGCAGGTACATGTATGCAGGTATTATACTCAGTAAAGGCTTGGGCTATAATCAGTTATGGTCAGAGGTGTGAAAGTCCTGAACAATGTTTGACTGGTTTATAATGTAACACAGAGTTGGAGTGGGTGAGTGAGTCTATTCTGGGCAGTTTGGTGATAGCAATGGTCAGAACACATGTGCTATATGGGACTTTATTATATTGGAATTAGTGCTTGCTACCTGCTCAGAAGTATCTTATCTGCGGCCGTTGGAAAGATAGCGCGTACTTGGGGTGACGTGCGTATGGTTTGGTTTAGTGTAGTGCCGAGTTGTAAATTGAGGGATTATTTACTGTTGCTTGGCAACCAGATACAGTGCCGATTAATGACCATACCAATTGTGTGATCGTATCCATTAACTACTTAGTGTACGGCATGCTTGGAGCCTAGTGCATATCAGCTGTGTGCATTGCATTGCTTAGTGCTTAACGTCTTAGTGACAGTGAACTTTGTGTATATTTAGTCCTGGACTCCGACCAGTAAATGGGCTTAGTGCCGGGAAAAGCTTTGTGCTAGTGGCTTAGTGCGTAAATTACTTTGTGCTTTCGTGCTCTATAACCTGTGAAGGATACATTAACATTGTGTAATAATATTGGTACAGTAAATACATCTGGGCTGTACTATTGTGTGCATGTGTAATGGAAACCGGCCATGTACTATGTGTGGGAGATTGATATACATGTGTATAGTGGTGTTTTATTGGTTTGTGCAATACATTTTGAACCATAAATCTAACTGATGATATTCCATCCCGATGATTAGTGACAATGGTAACACTGTGTTTCATCCGTACATGCGGAAAGAAATGGAGAGTGTGGAAAGATTGCATGGAAAGATTGCATCGAAGGTTTACCCGACTCTAACCAGGACTGAATGACAAACCCTACCATGACATACTAACATCACTCAAATTACCAAGCTTAGCTCATAGATGCAAAAGAAGTGAAATTATCCAGTGTTTTAAAATCATTAAATGAATTGAGAACATTCCATGTGAACCATTTTTCACAATTATTGAAACCAGGACTCGAGGGCACTGTTATGAATTAGCGAAATCAAGATGTGACACAAATTACATGCTCAGAAGCTTTTCCCAGATAATTATATTCCGAATGGAACAACTTACCATATGCATCATGAAGTTGTATCAGTAATAAGACCCTCAACAATTTCAAACATCAGGTTGACAAGTGACAATCAGTATTTCTACTAAGAAGTGTGTGCCTCTAAATTCTAAATGAGGTAACGGGAGTACCGAATATCACCATATATGTTCCAAGTATGTGTTTTTAACACAAAATATGTACAATTTCATAACAATACAGTTTTATCAAGAAGATACAAAGATGCAGGCTTAAATATGATCGATGATCATTTCTTCTGAGCCTAGCAACGATTATACGGTATTCTACGGTAAAGAAAGTACTTGAATCGACATGCATCATAATGACATGTCTGCATATAAATGCTCCTGCTGGCAGCCAAAGAAAGTGAGAATATGTAATGTGTAACAAAGGTAGATAATTCGAAGCTAGAAATGTGGCCTACCGGCACACGAATGCCCCCGCTGGCAGCAAAAGACAATGAGGCACAATTGAAAACACAGAGGGCCAGAGAAGCATGGGTGTGTGAAATAATAAGCAGATTCATGCAAGGAAAGCTACATTATAAGACACTTACCGGAGTTTCGAACTCACCACGTATGTGGCCTTGACCCTGGGCTTAACGGAACCAGGACGATCGTGGATTTTTCACAGGGCAGTGGAGCAATGCGTGTGTGAAATTATCATAATATAAGACATTTACCCGAGCGTTAACGTTTTGAATTCACCAAGTATGTGACATTGACCCTGTGCTTAGCGGGGGCGGGACGATCGTGGGTTTGTCACAGGGTGGTAGAGGACCATTAGATCAATGCGTGTGCGGGATATCAAGGAGATGAGTGCTAGGACACAGACATTATAAGAAATACCAGTGGGTTTTTCGCCGGGCGGTAGAGGATCATTAGAGCAATTTGTTTGTGAAATATCAAGCAGATCTATGTAAGGCAAAACTTATAAGATTTTTTACCCGAGTGAACGCACCAGGTTTTGAACGCACCAAATATGTGACCTTAACCTTGGGCTTAGTGGGGGCGGGACGATCGCGGGTTTGTCACAGGGCAGTAGACGCCCCTTAAATCAATGCGTGTGTAAAATATCAAACAGATGAATGCAATTAAGCAGAACTTATAAGACATTTACTGGAGCGTTAAGGTTTCAAATGCACCGTTGTATGTGACCTTGAATCTGGGCTTAGCAGGGGCTGGACGATCATGAATTCGCAGGGCGGTAGATGACCATAAGAACAATGGGTGTGTCAAATACCAAGCAGATCCGTGGACGAGACGTACGGATGCCGGTAACAATATATTCCTCCCTCACAATTCGGTGGCGTGGGCATAAGTATTATCAATGTATCATCCTGGTCGAAAATTGCTCACAAACAGATGGAGAACCATTAGAGCACTGCATGTGTCAAGTATGTCACTGTACTAAGTATGTGGCCTTGAACTTGGTATTAACTGGGGACAGCTAGGGCTCGTGGATTTGTCACAGCAGCATAGAGGACCTACAGAGCCCCGCAGGGGACATGGATTTTCTTTTTTATTAATTCGTTCCCACGAAATAACAATTAGTTCCCTAAATTTAACAATTCGTTCCCACGAAATAACAATTCGTTCCCACGGGAATGAATTGTTAATTCGTGGAAACGAATTGTTTTATCGTGGGAACGAATTGTTAATTCGAGGGAACGAATTGTTAAATTGAGGGAACGAATTGTCATTTCGTGGGAAATAATTGTTAATTCGAGGGAACGAATTGTTATATCGTGGGAACGAATTGTTAATTCGAGGGAACGAATTGTTAAATTGAGGGAACGAATTGTTATTTCGTGGGAAAGAATTAAGAAGAAAACAATCTACATACCCTACGGGGCTCCGTAAGAATGAACCATCAGGCGAATGCATGTGTGAAATATCGAGAAGTTAAGGAAAACAGAAACTATAAGAAATTTACCTCGACGTTGAGTTTGTAAATGCTCTAAGAACAAATTCTAACCTTGACCTTGGGTTAGTGGAGGCCGACTATTTATCCGAGACAAGATAAAGCATCATCAGAGGAATGCATGTATGAACTATCAATAATATTTGTGAAAGGAAACAGAAATTACGACAAATTTACCTCAATGTTAAAATTGAGACATGCCATGCGATTGTACCTTCGGACATCTAAGTAATTTATACAACTTTCAAAATTATGTCAATTTTTTAATTTATTTATTTGTAAACGTATTTAATGAAATTACGCAGATGTCCGAAGGTACAAAATCGCATGGCATGTCTCAAATTTAATAAGTGACCGAAGTCTCTGACCTTGTCCCCTATTTGTCATAACATGGAGGAATGAATGCATGTGTGAAACATCAACAAGTCCTGTCTAATGAAGCAGAAAGAATAAGACAGTTACCCAAGCATAAAGTCTGTGACACGTAAATCAACGGCGTATCCAGGGGAGGGGGAACACCCCTAACAATTGGCCTGGTGTGTATTTCAACATTAACCATTTCACCCCTATGATATATTTCTTTTCCAACCAATCCAACCGTCAAAATATGATATCCAGATGAGACGGCTCGTCAGGCAGATCCAGATGAGACGGCTCGTCAGGCAGATCCAGACGAGACGGCTCGTCAGGAACCGGCTCATCTGGATCTACACTTTTTGCCAATACCAGTATACAGGCATGTCCAATGATGTGGTGTTGAAAGGGTTAACTTACGTTTTTTGGAGCGAAATAACTACATTATGTTTGAAAAGTGTGTTTTGTTATAAAATCACTATATTTGAAAGTAGAAATCAATATATTTACCGGGAAGGATGCTACCGCCCCACTTTCCAAGCTCGACCAACACTTCACACCAGCTCGGCAAGAACCTGGCTACGCCACTGGACATTGGTTCATACGTCGGAGAAATGTACCTCAAAGTTAAATGAGTGACCGCTGTAAGTCTCTGACCTTGTCTCCTATTGGTCATAACATGGCGGAATGAATGCATGTATGAAACATCAACAAGTTCCGTCTGAGGAATAAGAATGAATAAGACATTTACCCAAGCGGAAAGTTTGTGACACGTAAGTCAGCGGCGGAGCCAGGGGAGGGAGGAACACCCATAGCAATTGACCTACCAGTGTGTAACTTACAGGTGCGGATCTAGGCGGTGGCGTGTCCGGCGCACGTATGTCGCTACCACTCGTCGAGACGGTTCACCTGAGTGGTAACAACATATACGTTAGAGGAGAAATAAGAATAATACATATGTGTTTCATTTGCAATTGTGAATCCACAATTGTGAATCCCCACGCCCCTTCTAGATCTAAATACTGGATCCGCATCTGACTTACGTCTTTCGGAGGGAAATAACTACAATATGATTATGTGAAAAGTGTGTATCGCTTTAAAATCACTATAATGTGAAAGTAGAATATATTTACCGGGAAGGATGCTACCGCCTCGTCCCCCTTTCCAAACTCGATCAACAATTCACACCACACCACACCACACCACACCACACCGGCAGGAACACGAGTACGCCACTGGACATTGGTGCATAGGTACGTACGTACACCGGTAACGTTATATGCCACCCCACACCCCTTCGGTGAGATCCTGTATTTGCCACTGTGTCTTAAGGACCCGTGAATCCCCTGATCAGTCAGGCATAATTTATTCGTACATGTGAAGGAATCTATGCATAACATACATGTGAATATTCTCTTCTTACTATATCCCACAGTGCACGGAGTTGCCATGTCGGCCATCTTAGTGTGTCCAAGCCATCGGCCAGTTTTACCTCTTATTGCGTTTCACACATACCGCTAATAATATGACAACCACATCAATAACAGTTGGTGCAACATGATGGGGATACATCAGACAACAGCGTGCTATGCCTTGTTTTCATCAAATTTATATACAAAATCTGATATATGAACGGTTTGTCGGCCCTTTGTTACAATGTTAGAATTCAGTAAAGGCTATGTAACAGTAAATACACAATGCTGTGGATGTATACAGGCCCGTACGCAGAGGGGGTGCGACGGGTGCGTATGCACCCCCCTTAACCCCTTCAACACCACATGCCTGTATAGTGGTATTGGCAAAAAGTGTAGATCCAGATGAGCCGGCTCGTGACGAGCCGTCTCATCAGGATCTGCACTTTTTGAAAGTAATTTTCATAATTTTGAGAACAAAAACACCTTATGTTCATAAATGGACTGGTCTGAAAATCATTTTGTGATGATTGGAATGGGTTGTAAAATTAACATATCAAAATCCATTCCATTTATTTAGGGGTGAAATGGTTAATCTGCCGAGGTCTGTCCGTGAATGTGCAAAAAACAATGTTGAGCCCTTCGCGCCGTCGATAACGCACCCCCCTAAATTAATTCCTGCGTACGGGCCTGGTATACATGTATTCCAGTGGCTTGCAAGCAGTTATCCGAATGTATTGTCACTACTGCCTACTTGCCTGCTATGCGAGTAAATATGGCTAATAATAGACAGTGCATCGGTTTGAAAGTTTACACATTGACAAAGTGTCCATTGGCATTGTATATTTTGTGAATCATGGTAAAAAAGCTCGGATATCTAGCGTTAAACTTGTATGTAGTCTACTGAAATAATATTTATATGACGTTGTCGTCCTATATATCTGGGACGTACTGTACCACATTTTGTTAGATTTGCTGGCATATTATTGGCTGTACGTGTCAAATGCCGATAGTGGTGAAACTGTCCGATAGCATGTACAAACTAAAATGGCGGAGATGGCAACTCGCTGCTCTGTATACTATACGCTAATATGAACAGCAGTAGCGGATCCAGGATTTGACCAAGGGGGGGGAGGGGGGGGGGGGGGGCACATGCACATGGAACTTGAACGAGGTATGCTTGTTCGTCGACTGAGCGGTGCGAGGGAGCTGGTTGGGGGGGAGGTCCGGTGGCATGCCCCCCCGGAAAATTTTTGAATTGAGGGAGCCATTTCCTGCATTCTACGCTCAATATTTCGTAATTTTTATTTTTAAAAATCTGGATTTCTGAAGGGGGGGGGGGCGGCCCGGACCCCCCTGAATCCGCCACTGAACAGGGTCAGATAGATAAACTTTATATAGATATTCAGTCACATGTACGATTCTACTTAGTACTACATTTGAAACAAAAGGTCATATTCTATATAGTCAGTCCTTTAAGCATAGATGTGAACTTTTGACCCAGCATAGTGCCGCAATTATCTCCAGCTACAGTGCGTAACAGTTGCCACTATGTCGAACATCACGCAATCGGAACCAGTCATGTACAGGAAGAAGAAGAAGGAGAAGACGAGTTTCTTGTCCACTGAACACGGTGACTGTAAACCAATCCTCTGTTTGGCAATATATAACCCGAAATTTCTGTCTCTAACGCATGGAGTATTTGCCTGTGTAAGCAGTAAGGAGTAACGCTTAATATGTAAATACATATATATGTATGAGGAAAATAAATTGCCTGTATATGTCCTATATGTGTGTTATAATATCTTCCCGGCCACCACCACGTTGTCCTAAATAATAAATTGTAACAACTTACCTTTCGCTACAGTTCGCCTGGTAAGAATTCTCGGAAGTTTATACACCTCTACAACACACGACGTTCTGAACAATTGTTTGTCCCACACGGCCGTACAAGCTGTGCAGCAGGCTATCTATAAATAGTATATATACGCGTAGGTATAAACAATTCGTAAAACTTTTCCCTCACTTCCCGGAAACCCTGTTATTTCAGTAACACACTGTTGTCATAAATACTAAATTGTAACAACTTACCTTTCGCTACAGTTCGCCTTGTAAGAATTCTCGGAAGTGTATACACCTCTACAACACACGACGTTCTGAACAGTTGGTTGTCCCACACGGCCGTACAAGCTGTGCAGCAGGCTATGTATAAACAGTATATATACGCGTAGGGCTAAACAATTCGTAAAACTTCTCCCTCACTTCCCGGAAACCGTGTTATTTCAGTAACACACTGCGTTCAACATATAAATGAATGTCAGTTCGTGTTTTGCACGTTATCTATCTTAAGTATGTTTACATAACGTACACCTTTAATACAAGTTAGTACGGGCTTCATGTTTATCCAGTAGACCTATTGAATTAATTAGGACAGTATGTCAATGTCGACTCGCTACACAATAATATTATTTTATCACTCATGTACTTATTTGTGACCGTCACTGGAGCAATCCACCGTCATGCTTCTAACAAGCACTAAATATCGTTATCAGGTTACATGAGTATCAAGGGCTATACTGGTCGCAACTCCCATAAGCCCCATTTCTCCAGTCACAGCCACAGCTCGGTGGGTGGTTGGTCGGGAGAACTTGACGGCGTAAATTAACGGTAGGGTTAATAATAGGAACAACGATTTGCCTGGTTTGGCCCTAGGGTACGTTTTTATCTCTGGCTCTTGTGTTACCTGGGAGTTTAATTGGGTTGTTGCCCATTATAAAAGTAGTAAGATTATTACTGATCCTGGTGCTTTCGGGAGGGGGCCAAGTGATTCTGATGTGGCGAGGACCTGGCATCAGATCAGGATTATTCTGATTTCAGGGCTGAATATATAGTTGTTGTTTTTTTATTGTAAATATTCAGTTCTGATTTTGGGACCCCCCCCCCCCCTCCTATTTGTGCACGGCCTTAAATGACCTTAGCTGTTGATAGACTGTTAAACCTCAACAAACAAACAGACAAACACAGCCACAGTTGAGCATTGATCTATGTGCATACAAACTATTATATACACACCATGTAGAGCGGCCTCGGTTTTCTGTAGCAGTTGTTCGCAATTATCACCGAGTTATGGTAGTTGTACCCTTTGTGTGGCCCCATGTAAACGTCAATGGACATGTAATAAAAAAAAATAAAAAAACCTACTAATAAAATAGTAGCGACTGACATAAATAAACCACATGCACGTGATATGTAAGTAATAATGCAGATGCTGCTACCAATAACTAGAAAATGTGTTCATAGAACACGGATGTCCCATATATCGCTTTGATTATAAACGCGGCAAAAGTCCAAGTGCAAAAGGGGAGTTAATCCATGACCTGTGTGTCGAATCAACAATCAAAATAAACTATGCGCATCTACTCATCATAAGGAAGCTACATGCAAAGTTTCAGGTCTGTAGCTATTACTATTTAAAGGTTTTACGAGTTACAAGGGAAAATTGCCAACTTCTAACTTGAAAAGGGAGGGGGGGATAATCCATGACCATGGGTTCGAATCAAACATTGAAATAAACTGTGCGCATCTACTCATCATAAGGAAGCTACATACCGAGTTTCAGGTCTGTAGCTATTACGGTTTAAAAGTTTTACGAATCAGAAGGCAAAATTTCCAAATTAGAAGTCGAGAAGGGGGAGATAATCCATGACCGCGGGCGGGAGGGCGGGGATTCGGAAAAAAAACCTAAACATCAATAGAATTTATGAGCTTATGGAATAAATCAAAGGAATATGTTGTGTTAGGTCACACCCCTAACCTCTTGTTTCCTTGCTGGCAGCATGTGCATAAAAACCTATTGGACACAAATGTCATATGCTTCATTGGTGTAAGTAGTTGCCGTTTTATGACTAGGTTTTATTTTTATTAGATTTGCATAGACTTTACAAGAAGGGCACAATTACCTTAAATTGGCCGACCATTTGGCATTACGTCCGTTCAACAGCAATTCATAATATCATATACAGACGTACGGGGACGTAGATTTTTATGCCACCGGGTTTCGAAGAAACGGGTGGCATATAGTGTTTGGACCGTCCGTCTGTCCGTCCGCCCGTCCGTCCGTCACACTTTTCGGTTAACCACTTTGTCACAGTTTCTCAAATATGCTGCAGGTGGCATCCGCGTTCGACAGACGCATTTCTTGTTTTTTTTATTATTAATTCGTTCCCACGAAATAACAATTCGTTCCCACGAATTAACAATTAGTTCCAACGAATTAACAATTCGTTCCCACGGGAACGAATAGTTAATTCGTGGGAACGATTAATAATATCGTGTGAACAAATTGTTAATTCAAGGGAACAAATTGTTAAATTGAGGGAAAGAATTGTCATTTCGTGGGAACGAATGGTTAATTCCACGGAACGAATTGTTATATCGTGGGAACGAATTGTTAATTCGAAGGAACGAATTTCTATATCGTGGGAACGAATTGTTGAATTGAGGGAACGAATTGTAATTGTTATGTATTTGCTAACATACATACACTGTCTACCTATAAGCCAGTATACACTTCTAGGCTGCTGGAATGCACTGTATTTAAACCTCTACAATAGCAGCTACAGGGACACCTATTCCGGCCTTACACATAATTACATATCCGTGCTTTAAAGGTACATGCCCACTCAGTAGGCATAATAGGTTATTTATAGGAATTCAATAATCGTATAATTGTTTCACTTTCCCACCAGTTCTAAAATTACGAGTGCCCTATATACAGATATAAGCATTTAGTAATATTTAGTTTACTGATAGTGACGCGCGGTTGTATCAGGCAATTTTCATATGCAAATGAGGCATGATATTTTTTAATTATTTATACTAATTACAAAAAATAATTTCGACAGATTATAAAGTATGATATTGCACACCAAAAACATAAATACAGAGAATAAATAGTAATGACTGTTAACATTTTAAGGAAACACGGTTATCGCCACTGATATCCGTGTGTATATTTACAGCTGATATAAAGTGTGTAATAATGCCAATCAATGCGTGGGTAATTATGAACGAATGTTTTTTTTGCCAGAAAATGTCTCATATGATGTCTCTGATATAAAGAAAATGTTGTGTCTACTGAGTGGGCATGTACCTTTAAACGTGTTGTACATTACAAACGTAACAGTTAAATTATATCGTGGGAACGAATTGTTAATTCGAGGAACGAATTGCTAAATTGAGGGAACGAATTGTTGTTTCGTGGGAACGAATAGTTAATTCGAGGAAACGAATTGTTAAATTGAGGGAACGAATTGTTATGTATGTGCTAACCTATAAGCCAGTATACATACACTTCTAGGCTGCTGGAATACACTGTATTTAAACTACTACAATAGCAGCTACAGGGACAGTCACACCTACATGTATTCCGGCCGTACACAGAATTACAAACACGTAACATTAAAAACATAACAGTCATATCGTGGGAACGAATTGTTAATTCGAGGGAACGAATTTCTAAATTGAGGGAACGAATTGTTATTTCGTGGGAACGAATTGTTATTTCGAGGGAACGAATTGTTATTTCGTGGGAACGTGTGGATAATTATTAGTAAATGTTAAGTGTATATTTTATACATGTATGAGACACAAGTGGTATAGGTCCACCACTTTGTGATACCGCTTTCAGCTAATATGTGTTTTGCGACCAGCACAGGTCCAGATCAACCTGTGCATCCGCAAAGTTTCACCAGGATCTGCACTGTTCACCATTCCATCAATGAAGCGTCCGTCATGCTTCTAACACTATACTATCATTATCGAGTTACACGAGTGTGCTATTTGATCAGGAGGTGCTACACTGGTCACAAATCCCATAAGCCCTCTTTCTCCAGACACAGTTACTTACATGTAGTTACATATCATATATCGATGGTCTAGTAACATAAGCATAGCAGTTACGACCTTATGTTACTAGACCATCGATATATGTAAACAGCCCATTTCCAAGTTCCACTTTCAAGTTAACGAAATAATTTCTTTAGTCGCCATATGCTGTACATGTATATGAACTAGCTACACGTTTCCGCTTTATATATAGGCAACAGGTTGTACTACTATATCACAGACCTAGAATGTGACTAGACCTAGGGGGTGGGGGGGGGGGGTTAGCGTGTAGAATGTGAGCGGCAGACTTAGGTTGGCGAAAAGGTTTAGCGGTTGACCTGCTATCTAACTGTGATAACTAAAGATAATAGCTGCCGTATTCATACACGCGAAATGCCTTGATTCGTATTTTACGGAATTTAACTGAGCCCAAAACTGTGAAAACTATAGATAATAGTATATGTAGAGTTTTAGACAGACCAAAATTCCATAGGATAAGTTGCCACAGTGCAGTATTTTCTTGGTCGTTTGTTTGTTTGTTTATTGGTGTTTAACGGCCTATCAACAGCTGGTGTCAGGACCATACCACACCAAAGTCACTTGGCCCCTTCCCCTAAAGTAGGATTACGAATAATCGTAATACTCGTGTAAGGGGTATAACCAGATTCAACTGTCGCATACACAATGCCAAAGAAGTATGTGAGGGCCAAATCAGGTCTCCAGTCGGAATTCCGGTAAGGATGAACCCCGATCGTTGAACTACCCGTCTCGTGCGCCCGACCAACCACCCACTTTCTGGGTCGTACTCGCCATGTCTTAAGGGAGATAACATATACATATGTATGCAAACCTAAGATTCAAATTCACTACCGACGTCATGGATATCTGTCACTTTAACCCCTCGACGACAACATAACACTTGGTAACAAATACGTAAATATCGGA